>JAHFZB010000461.1:0-7500 GCA_036884735.1 Huso huso
AGTGAAATACTGTCTATGTCATTATTGAGAGGAGCTATCTATCACGATAAATGACTGTTTTTAATTTAACACAAACACCAACACTGCCAATTCTTGTTTTAATTAACTTATAAATTGTTTACCATGCCCCCTTTGAAACTGTTCTCATTCTACCTAAATGAATTACAGCAAACTCTTGTACAGCATCTTACAATAAAACACACCAGTCACTTGTCGCCTATAGCCTCACCACATGCCAGTGTAATCCCCAGCCCCTTGGCCCAGGAGGGGGGCCTGTCATTGTACAATTGTCTCTCAGTTTGCCGTGCTCACACAAGAATAGACACAGTCAAGTTTGTCGCATTTTATTTAAAACTGTTTTTGTTTTTAAATACATTGTAACAAAGTTGGAAATTGTCTAAAATATGACGCTAATAGTCAATGTTTGTAGCATATTTTTTTTTGACATTTTTTTTTTTTTTTTTAAGCTTTTAAACTAAATAAACTTAAATAGACATTCATGATCCGTGCATTTCAGCTTAAACACCGGGTTTCAAAGTGTTTACTTTTTAATGACTGTTTTGTTCAGTTGATAATAGTTTGTAGTTTTTTTAAATTTTTTATAAATTTAGTTGTTGCCAATTATTTTTATTGTTTTTCCCCAATTTAGAATGGCCAACCTAACCCTCCCCGGTGACACTCGCCAATTGTGCGCCTCCCCTGGAAGCTCCCCTCCTGGGGACTCGAACCATTGTAACGTCCAGACTATAGAGCACATCCTGCACTCCCGTGGAGCACCTTTGCTGGATGCGCCACGGAGCCCCCCCAGTCTGTAGTTTTGAAAACTTTTGTGTTCGTTTACTACTGCATAAGCATACAGGCCGCTCCAGTTTTTGCCAAGAGACCCAATCTTTTCTGCACGGTTGGGTCAACATATACCTTATTTTATTTGTATAAATTAAAAAATACAACAACTCTATACTTTAGTTTTATTTACCATTTTACGGTAACAATTTGTTTTCTTTATATCAAAATTGACTTGAAACTACAATCTTTAAAACTGTTGCTTGAAAACTACACACATGGCCCTGAACCGAGGTAAAGCTTCTGTAAAAACTACAAACATGTGACAGGAAGAGGTAGTGGCACTTCCACAATGCCCCCTCAGCACACTGGGGGAACTGCAGCCACACTCGCAACTCTCTCTCAGTTTGTTCAGATACAGACAAGCCCTCAGCACACTGGGGGAACTGCCAGCCACACTCGCAACTCTCTCTCAGTTTGTTCAGATACAGACAAGCCCTCAGCACACTGGGGGAACTGCCAGCCACACTCGCAACTCTCTCTCAGTTTGTTCAGATACAGACAACCCTCAGCACACTGGGGAACTGCCAGCCACACTCGCAACTCTCTCTCAGTTTGTTCAGATACAGACAAGCCCCCAGCACACTGGGGAACTGCCAGCCACACTCGCAACTCTCTCAGTTTGTTCAGATACAGACAAGCCCTCAGCACACTGGGGAACTGCCAGCCACACTCGCAACTCTCTCTCAGTTTGTTCAGATACAGACAAGCCCTCAGCACACTGGGGAACTGCCAGCCACACTGCAACTCTCTCTCAGTTTGTTCAGATACAGACAAGCCCTCAGCACACTGGGGGAACTGCCAGCCACACTGCAACTCTCTCTCAGTTTGTTCAGATACAGACAAGCCCTCAGCACACTGGGGAACTGCCAGCCACACTGCAACTCTCTCTCAGTTTGTTCAGATACAGACAAGCCCTCAGCACACTGGGGAACTGCCAGCCACACTGCAACTCTCTCTCAGTTTGTTCAGATACAGACAAGCCCTCAGCACACTGGGGAACTGCCAGCCACACTGCAACTCTCTCTCAGTTTGTTCAGATACAGACAAGCCCTCAGCACACTGGGGAACTGCAGCCACACTCGCAACTCTCTCTCAGTTTGTTCAGATACAGACAAGCCCTCAGCACACTGGGGAACTGCCAGCCACACTGCAACTCTCTCTCAGTTTGTTCAGATACAGACAAGCCCTCAGCACACTGGGGAACTGCCAGCCACACTGCAACTCTCTCTCAGTTTGTTCAGATACAGACAAGCCCTCAGCACACTGGGGAACTGCAGCCACACCGCAACTCTCTCTCAGTTTGTTCAGATACAGACAAGCCCTCAGCACACTGGGGGGAACTGCCAGCCACACTGCAACTCTCTCTCAGTTTGTTCAGATACAGACAAGCCCTCAGCACACTGGGGAACTGCCAGCCACACTGCAACTCTCTCTCAGTTTGTTCAGATACAGACAAGCCCTCAGCACACTGGGGGAACTGCCAGCCACACTCGCAACTCTCTCTCAGTTTGTTCAGATACAGACAAGCCCTCAGCACACTGGGGAACTGCCAGCCACACTGCAACTCTCTCTCAGTTTGTTCAGATACAGACAAGCCCTCAGCACACTGGGGAACTGCCAGCCACACTGCAACTCTCTCTCAGTTTGTTCAGATACAGACAAGCCCTCAGCACACTGGGGAACTGCCAGCCACCTGCAACTCTCTCTCAGTTTGTTCAGATACAGACAAGCCCTCAGTACACTGGGGAACTGCCAGCCACACTCGCAACTCTCTCTCAGTTTGTTCAGATACAGACAAGCCCTCAGCACACTGGGGAACTGCCAGCCACACCGCAACTCTCTCTCAGTTTGTTCAGATACAGACAAGCCCTCAGCACACTGGGGAACTGCCAGCCACACTCGCAACTCTCTCTCAGTTTGTTCAGATACAGACAAGCCCTCAGCACACTGGGGGAACTGCCAGCCACACTGCAACTCTCTCTCAGTTTGTTCAGATACAGACAAGCCCTCAGCACACTGGGGGAACTGCCAGCCACACTGCAACTCTCTCTCAGTTTGTTCAGATACAGACAAGCCCTCAGCACACTGGGGGAACTGCCAGCCACACTCGCAACTCTCTCTCAGTTTGTTCAGATACAGACAAGCCCTCAGCACACTGGGGAACTGCAGCCACACCTCGCAACTCTCTCTCAGTTTGTTCAGATACAGACAAGCCCTCAGCACACTGGGGAACTGCCAGCCACACTGCAACTCTCTCTCAGTTTGTTCAGATACAGACAAGCCCTCAGCACACTGGGGAACTGCCAGCCACACTCGCAACTCTCTCAGTTTGTTCAGATACAGACAAGCCCTCAGCACACTGGGGAACTGCCAGCCACACTCGCAACTCTCTCAGTTTGTTCAGATACAGACAAGCCCTCAGTACACTGGGGAACTGCCAGCCACACTCGCAACTCTCTCTCAGTTTGTTCAGATACAGACAAGCCCTCAGCACACTGGGGAACTGCCAGCCACACTCGCAACTCTCTCTCAGTTTGTTCAGATACAGACAAGCCCTCAGCACACTGGGGGAACTGCCAGCCACACTGCAACTCTCTCTCAGTTTGTTCAGATACAGACAAGCCTCAGCACACTGGGGAACTGCAGCCACACTGCAACTCTCTCTCAGTTTGTTCAGATACAGACAAGCCCTCAGCACACTGGGGAACTGCCAGCCACACTCGCAACTCTCTCTCAGTTTGTTCAGATACAGACAAGCCCTCAGCACACTGGGGAACTGCCAGCCACACTGCAACTCTCTCTCAGTTTGTTCAGATACAGACAAGCCCTCAGCACACTGGGGGAACTGCCAGCCACACTCGCAACTCTCTCTCAGTTTGTTCAGATACAGACAAGCCCTCAGTACACTGGGGGAACTGCCAGCCACACTCGCAACTCTCTCTAAGTTTGTTCAGATACAGACAAGCCCTCAGCACACTGGGGGAACTGCCAGCCACACTCGCAACTCTCTCTCAGTTTGTTCAGATACAGACAAGCCCTCAGCACACTGGGGAACTGCCAGCCACTCGCAACTCTCTCTCAGTTTGTTCAGATACAGACAAGCCCTCAGCACACTGGGGAACTGCCAGCCACACTCGCAACTCTCTCTCAGTTTGTTCAGATACAGACAAGCCCTCAGCACACTGGGGGAACTGCCAGCCACACTGCAACTCTCTCTCAGTTTGTTCAGATACAGACAAGCCCTCAGCACACTGGGGAACTGCCAGCCACACTCGCAACTCTCTCAGTTTGTTCAGATACAGACAAGCCCTCAGCACACTGGGGAACTGCCAGCCACACTCGCAACTCTCTCTCAGTTTGTTCAGATACAGACAAGCCCTCAGCACACTGGGGAACTGCCAGCCACACACGCAACTCTCTCTCAGTTTGTTCAGATACAGACAAGCCCTCAGCACACTGGGGAACTGCCAGCCACACTCTGCAACTCTCTCTCAGTTTGTTCAGATACAGACAAGCCCTCAGCACACTGGGGGAACTGCCAGCCACACTCGCAACTCTCTCTCAGTTTGTTCAGATACAGACAAGCCCTCAGCACACTGGGGGAACTGCCAGCCACACTCGCAACTCTCTCTCAGTTTGTTCAGATACAGACAAGCCCTCAGCACACTGGGGGAACTGCCAGCCACACTCGCAACTCTCTCTCAGTTTGTTCAGATACAGACAAGCCCTCAGCACACTGGGGGAACTGTCAGCCACACTCGCAACTCTCTCTCAGTTTGTTCAGATACAGACAAGCACTGACACTGAAAAGGTTTGTAGCGTTTTATTTTAAAACTGTTTTTTTTTCTTCAGTTTAAGTAAATACATTGTAACAAGTCTAACACAGCGGCAGCTGATAGTCATGGTTTGTATTCTTTTTTTGTTGGACATTTTAATGTTTTAAACTGAAGACACTTGGTACGGACACTTCAGAACCCGACCATGCTGTTTTACACGTGCTTGTACATCCAGCTGTGTAAAATAAATAATGCAATAAGGTTTTTAAAATGTTAACTTCTCAATGTATCCAGGGTCTCACATTATTATTATTTGATTTTGTTTGTTTATTTTATTTATTTATTTACTTATTTATTTGTGTTGGGTTAAGTATGTACATTTTTTAACAGGTTGTTCCTTATTTTAAACACTTTGTCTTTTTTCAACAGACACTCTTCTCTGTTTAAAGCCATCCTGTGTCGCTTCCTTCTGTGTCAGGGCAATTTAGCTCTGGACATGTAGCCTCTACACGTGTTAACAATTCACATTTCTCCCCTTTGAAATTGTTTTTCATTTTTAAGTAACTGCTTTGCAACCTTGTTTTTACCATTTATTGCAAAGATTCTGCGTTTGGTTCTGGACCGTTTCTTATCTTATACAAACATACCTGCAACACCCTTAGCACATGCTAGCCAGTGCTGGGGCCCCCTAGTTTCTTATCTTCGAGCGACGCCCTTAGCTGCATGTAGGGCACAGTTTAGTGTACAACAGTGTTCTCTTTCCCTCAGACACAGACAAACACAGTCATAATTAAGGTTTGTAGCGTTTTATTAAAAAAAAAAGTTTTTTTCTTTAAGCAAATACATTGTAACAAGTCTAACATCGCCGCCTCCGCAGCAGCAGCAGGTAGTCAAGGTTTGTTTTCTTTTGTATTGTGTTTTTAATGTTTTAAACTCAAGGCCCTTTGTAGCGCATTTCAGAAGAGCCGTGTGTTTCTTTTACACCTGCTTTGGTCTCAAGCTGTGTAAAATAAGGTTTTAAAAATGCTAACTTAGCCGTGTATACAGGTTCTCACATTTTATTTAGTTTTATTTATTTATTTATTTATTTATGTGTTGGTTAAGAAGTGTTTTAAACAGTTTAGCACGTGTTTAGTCTTTTTTCAACAGACACACTTTCTCTGTTCTCTGCAGGTTTTAACCGTTCACATTTCTCCGCTTTTAAACTGTTTTTCATGTTTAAGTACACGCATTGTAACCTTGTTTTTAACATTTTACTGCTCATTTTATTTTCAAAACTTGCTTTATCTTTCAACACTATACATTTTGGTTTTACTCATTTTATTTTTCAACACTGTACCCTTTTTTACTGCTTATTTTATTTTCGATAATTAAGAATATAACAAACTGTATATCCCTGTTTTCAAACTTATTTTTATTTTTCTAAAGTCCTGTTTTATTTTATTTTTCCCCATTTTTACCGACCCGTTTATTGTTTTCTGAAATAAAAAATAACAAACTATATACCCCTGTTTTCAAACTTATTTTATTTTTCTAAAAAGCTTATTTTATTTTCTGAAATAACATAAAACAATGTATTCCCCTTGTTTTTCCCCATTTCACTCTTAAATTCATTTAAAAATAATACCCCAAACCTTTGTTTCATTGCCCATTTTAATGTGATAAACTACAATCATGGAACACGGTTTCCAAAAGTGCCTTACAAACTACATACACGTGACAGGATGGGAGGTGGGATTTCCATATTTGCATTAAAACTACAAAACGTCACAGGACGGGAGGGTGGGACTTCCGGAATTGCTTAAAGACTACAAACATATGACCGGAATTGGGAGGCGGGACTTCCGGTCAATTCTGATTGGCTAAGGGGACCTGTCAAAACCAAATGCTGCATTCTCATTGGTTAAAAATTAACATGGTGATGGCGCATATAGCATTTACTACTATTATCATTATGCATATGGTAAAACAGCTGTTGGTAAACCTACCTGCAGCTATTTGGTTTTAGTAAATGAAACTTATTTTATGTTGCAGTCCTTCTTTTTTATGTTACTATTAATACAGCACAAATATATTTTCCGTGTCTCTTTATTAAGAACTCCCGAGTCACCGGTACGGCTCTTAAAACCAGAAGGGTTGGAAAGCTCTGCTTTAAAACTACAGCACTGCTTAACTTCAGATACCAACATGGACTGGAGGCATCCTGAACCATCACCATTTCTAGATGTGTGAACCTCTTCTCAACTGCAACGGCAACAGACACATGTTAATATGCAGTGGGGAGCTAAACCAGCACAGAGCAAGGCAAGCATTCTTTAAATGAGCATTTAACAGAAACAGATCTGTACGATTTAACCCTGCTTTTTGAAAGCATGATGAGATGCCCAGTGAGAAACAGCACTATCCCCAGTCTGTGAAGCTAAATGGTTCTAAAATTGACATCATGTTTGCCATGCACTTACCTCAAACCCTCCTATGCTGTCCATAACTGCTATTATGTTTAATGGAGTGATTTTAGCAGTCCTCCTGTGGAAAGGGATGTGGTTACTGGGTAGTCGAAGCCCTCAGGGAGGCTTGCACTTTGTGTAAGTGAATGTAAACCAGGACACACTTTCCTGAAGGGGGAAATAATGAAATAAGGACAGTGAATCATCATTTTATCAAGTGAACGTACTTCAAAACATTGCACAATGAACACGTGTCCTTGTTTTAATTAGGAAGCTGCTCTTCTGTTGTACATCACAAGGTTAGCAAACCTCTTCATCGTTCCAAGTTTACTGCAGTGTTGGTTGATGACAGTGGCTCTTATTGAAGTGATGATGATAGAGCGGTGTTATAGAGATAATAGCTTGTGCACTCGAGACAGATCTATCTATCT
>JAHFZB010000461.1:10000-46620 GCA_036884735.1 Huso huso
CAGGACAACCCAAACAGCACAACCCAATCAACACAACCCAATCAGGACAACCCAATCAGCACAACCCAATCAGCACAACCCAATCAGGACAACCCAAACAGCACAACCCAATCAGGACAACCCAAACAGCACAGCCCAATCAGCACAACCAAATCAGCACAACCCAATCAGGACAACCCAATCAGGACAACCCAATCAGCACAGCCCAATCAGGACAGCCCAATCAGCACAACCCAATCAGGACAGCCCAATCAGCACAACCCAATCAGGACAGCCCAATCAGCACAACCCAATCAGCATAGCCCAATCAGGACAGCCCAATCAGCACAACCCAAATCAGCAGAACCCAATCAGGACAACCCAATCAGGACAACCCAATCAGGACAACCCAATCAGGACAGCCCAATCAGCACAACCCAATCAGGACAACCCAATCAAGACAACCCAAACAGCAGAACCCAATCAGGACAACCCAATCAGGACAACCCAATCAGCACAACCCAATCAGGACAGCCCAATCAGCACAACCCAATCAGCACAACCCAATCAGCACAACCCAAATCAGGACAACCCAATCAGCACAACCCAAACAGCACAACCCAATCAGCACAACCCAAACAGCACAACCCAATCAGCACAACCCAATCAGGACAACCCAAACAGCACAACCCAATCAGGACAACCCAAACAGCACAGCCCAATCAGCACAACCAAATCAGCACAACCCAATCAGGACAACCCAATCAGGACAACCCAATCAGCACAGCCCAATCAGGACAGCCCAATCAGCACAACCCAATCAGGACAGCCCAATCAGCACAACCCAATCAGCATAGCCCAATCAGGACAGCCCAATCAGCACAACCCAAATCAGCACAGCCCAATCAGCACAACCCAATCAGCACAACCCAATCAGCATTGCACATCGTGGTTGAACCTCGTCCAATCAGTGGCCGCTAACCCTAACTGTGCAACGATGTAGTTAAACCCCAGCCAATCAGTAGACTGTTATCCATCCCCATCCCCTCACTCTTGCCAGGTGCACTCAACGATTCCCCAGGCGCCTTTCCCCGCAGGGGTCAGCACTGGTTCAAAGTTGCATCAGAATGGGAGGGGCTGCAAGCAGGGGTGAAGTCCCGCTCGCAGGAAAGCACAGGTGCAGGGCTGTGAAACTCAGTTCTGCACACAACTCTGCAAGGCAGTGCAATCCAGCACAGTTCAAGCACAGTTCCACAGACGCACACACAATAACAAAGTCCCTGCACCACCCCTTTGTTACACTGTCATCACAAAATATATAAAGCGTGGGTTATTTCATGCCACACACTCTTTTCCTTCTGTGCTTAAACCCTCTAACATCTGTTCTTTAAATGTTAGCAATGAAACAGGAAAGCTGAAACATGGACTGTTTTTTACATACCGAGAAGACAGGCTTGATTCGCATAATGACTAAATACTTTTTAAAATGTTATTTTATTACAAATAAACATTAAACAAAAATACATAAATAATACTTAATTGGTTTAATTGTATAAGAAACACTTTTTCTGAGACTTGGAAGTAACATAATATTATAAGATATTCAAAAAATGAATGGTGGGGGGGGGGGGGGCACTTTGGAGAGTGCCAGTAAAACTGTGTGCTAATATGAGTAGGGCAGACAGTCGAGACTGGGTGTTATATCAAGCATATATAGTAGGGTTTCACAGACCCCTGCTAGCACTAATCTAAAACTACCTTACCTATTAGGTAGTCTCAATATTAGTGCTAACCTTGGTCTGTAAAACTATTGTACTAGTGCACTAGTATCAATTAACCAGTGACCCCCAATTCACCCTCTCCAATCTAAAACCTAAAATGGTTTGGAGAAAACAAATAAAGGGCTTTCTCTTTTGTTGAATGGTAAGGCGTTCGTCTTTGAACCGCAGGATTTGCATCCAGCCCTTGCCTTTCCGTTCACTTCAATGGGCTGAGATGCCAGTTCATTACAACAAGGTTACATAGTGTTAGGCCTCGTACACACACAGCCTGAATTCGGTTTCGAGTTCACCTTTTGTCTTAACACAGTTTAAGTCCACCACACATACATTTTAATCCAGTCACTTGGAAACCATTGACGAGCTCTCAATCAATTACGTACTGTACTTTCTTCCAAAAGCATAAACAAAAACACAGCCTCCATGCTGCCGCCACACAAACCTAACGAATGCCGTGTAATGATGGTCCGAGTTCAGCTGTTAGTTTAACCGCAGTGTGTGTGTGTGTATGAGGCCTTAGTGTATTAATGAGAGTGCTGTAGGACACAATAAAACCAGACAGAACTTCAGCAACCAAATGCATAAATGTTGTTATGAATTATGAAGAAAAAAAATCTAGCTGGTTAATTTTAGACGTTCCCAAATAAATAAATCCAAACGTGACATGTGTGGTTTTGATCATGACAGTTGCCACACAGTGTATGACACACATGCAGTGCCATGCCAAGGGTACTCCAGGCCCAGTTCAAAGACTCAAATCCAGCCCCTCCATCATACCCACGAAAAATGTAATCAGCACAAAGTACTTTTAAAAAGGGACCTTCCTAGCCTTCTCTGAAGCAATGTCAGGGGCCACAACAGAAGAAAAGAGCAGGAAAGGGGCAGCACTGTGGAGTAGTGGTTAGGACTCTCGACTCTTGTCCAGAGGGTCGTGGGTTCAATCCCAGGAAGGGGACACTGCTGCTGTACCCTTGAGCAAGGTACTTTACCTAGATTGCTCCAGTAAAAACCCAACTGTATAAATGGGTAATTGTATGTAAAAACAATGTGATATAATTTTAACAATTGTAAGACGCCCTGGATAAGGGCGTTTGCTAAGAAATTAAAAAAGTGAATCAGCTACGATCATGATCAAGGCTACACAGCTTACAGGTCTGCAATTCACTAATCTGTAACTTAAAAGTCGTTTTTATTAATACAATCCATTAAAACAGTTTTAGAAACTTTCCTAAAATGTTTTACAAATGCCGATCTTTATCAAACAGATTTTGAAATGCATTTTGTTTAATTAGATTTTTTTCGCACCCATGTTAAAACGAATGAACCCTTATGTGCTGATCGTGTCCGCCCGTCAGTCATGATAACTGCCTTCAATCTGCATCAGCGTGTCACCAAACATTTATCATGCACTCCTCGCCTTCTACACAAGTTTCTGATTGCATTTGGTGTAATCAGTTTAACTCACGGTCTTATACAAACAGTTCAGATAATTATGTGATCATGTGAATGCAATGGTTTAAACAGCTGGGGCCAAGTGTACCTTTTAACCCAGATCAACAGAAGCTTTCCACACCAGTTACAAGCCTGATCACAAGAGACAAGCCTTAAAGCCTTTGAGCCTAGCCTTAGAAGTACTTATTCCATTGCTGTGGAACAGTTCTGCTGCGCTACTCGGACTCTGAATCATTCAATCAGGACCCCAGGTCAGCTGTGCCTCGAGGAGAAGCAGCTCTTTCAGAAAATGTTTGAGAAGCTTGACAGTCAGAGTTCAGATCAGTTTAGTGCGAGTCAGTAACAGCATTTATTATGAATCAGCTGCATTCATTTGGTTTAGTGGAACATCTGGAAGGCAATTCGCCTCAATGTTTGTCATCGATTGACACAGTATCAAAACCTACAGACGTGCTCAAATTTGTTGGTACCCCTCCACAAAAAACAAAGAATGCACAATTTTCTCTGAAATAACTTGAAACTGACAAAAGTAATTGGCATCCACCATTGTTTATTCCATATTTAATAGAAATCAAACTTTGCTTTTGATTTTTTATTCAACATAATATTGTAAATAAGAAAACAAATGAAAATGGCATGGACAAAAATGATGGGACCGCTAACCTAATATTTTGTTGCACAACCTTTAGAGGCAATCACTGCAATCAAACGTTTTCTGTAGCTCTCAATGAGACTTCTGCACCTGTTAACAGGTAGTTTGGCCCACTCTTCCTGAGCAAGCTGCTCCAGCTGTCTCAGGTTTGATGGGTGCCTTCTCCAGAACGTTTCAGCTCTTTCCATAGATGTTCGATAGGATTCAGATCAGGACTCATAGAAGGCCACTTCAGAATAGTCCAATGTTTTGTTCTTATCCATCCTTGGGTGCTTTTAGCTGTGTGTTTTGGGTCATTATCCTGTTTGAGGACCCATGACCTGCGACTGAGACAGAGCTTTTGACACTGGGCAGTACGTTTCCTCCAGAATGCCTTGATAGTCTTGAGATTTCATTGTGCCCTGCACAGATTCAAGGCACCCTGTGCCAGGCGCAGCAAAGCAGCCCCAAAACATAACCGAGCCTCCTCCATGTTTCACTGTAGGTATGGTGTTCTTTTCTTTGAAAGCTTCATTTTTTCGTCTGTGAACATAGAGCTGATGTGACTTGCCAAAAGTCTCCAGTTTTGACTCATCTGTCCAAAGGACATTCTCCCAGAAGGATTGTGGCTTGTCAATATGCATTTTAGCAAATTCCAGTCTGGCTTTTTTATGTTTTTCTTTTCAAAAGTGGAGTCCTCCTGGGTCTTCTTCCATGGAGCCCACTTTCGCTCAAAAGCTTAACGGATGGTGCGATCAGAAACTGACGTACCTTCACCTTGGAGTTCAGCTTGTATCTCTTTGGCAGTTATCCTTGGTTCTTTTTCTACCATTAGCATATCCTTCTGTTCACTCTGGGGTCGATTTTCCTCCTGCGTCACGCCCAGGAGGTTGGCTACAGTTCCATGGACCTTAAACTTTTTAATAATATTTGCAACTGTTGTCACAGGAACATCAAGCTGCTTGGAGATGGTCTTGTAGCCTTTACCTTTACCATGCTTGTCTATTATTTTCTTTCTGATCTCCTCAGACAACTCTCTCCTTTGCTTTCTCTGGTCCATGTTCAGTGTGGTGCACACAATGATACCAAACAGCACAGTGACTACTTTTCTCCATTTAAATAGGCTGAATGACTGATTACAAGATTGGAGACATGTGTGAAACTAATTAAAGAAACGAATTAGTTTGAAATATCACTATAATCCAATTATTTATTATCTTTTCTAAGGGGTACCAACAAATGTGTCCAGGCCATTTTAGAATTATCTTTGTAGAATAAGCAATAATTCATCTATTTTCACAGCTTCTTTGCTTTATTCTAGGACATACCAAAGGCATGCAAGTATACATGATAAAATCTTTTTTAATTTCATCACTTTTCAGGAGGAATGAAGCATTATTTCAATGAGCTGTAAGTGGTACCAACAAATTTGAGCACGCCTGTAACTCCCAAGTTCCTGGCATTTGAGACACAAAAAAGAAACTGCAAACCAAGAGGGTGTGTTAGTTTCACTGCTCTAGCACATCCAGTAAGCTTTTTTGCATTGTTTTATTCATTTAAAAAGAGTGATTGTGTCCCCACATGTAGGAAGGATAGTGATTTAGTCATGAAACATCCTATTCATTGAGGAACATGCAGTAAACAGCAAACAGAGGGGAAAGATGCAGATAGACACAAACCACAACACTGGCAAACAAAGGGATTACCAAACACCTTCACAAGCAGGAGGAACAGGACAGTAATGCTGTACTTTAGAGGACTCTACCTGAACTGCTGGTCACCTTGTTTGAGACCTGGAATATCTAGGGTTCAATTACTATACAAATGATGAAATCCTCTTTGCTGCATTCAGAATTTGTATTCATATATATATATATATATATATATATATATATATATATATATATATATATATATATATATATATATATATATGGAGGGACCATATATAGAGGATACAGAATGGCCGTTCATGGTATACAGTCTTTATTCACCGCAGGAGGATGTCCCAGTAAATCACAAGCCACGACAGTGGTTTATGTAAAGACATACCCCTAAGGGGAATAAAACCATATACCACAAACCATCATGCTGTTTATACCACATGTATATATTTTAAATAAATAGCAAAAATGTGTATATTTTTATATTAACTCGATTAATTCAGGGATTATTTTACCTGACAGATCTTTACTTTCATTGTCAGCAGACTGTGGAGAACGCGGGATTCATTTCAAACCCTGTTTATGGCTTCTTCACAAGCCTCTTCAGATAGAACCTTGCTCTCAGTCTGTCAGTTGAGATCCTCTCTGTTGCTTCCTACCTTTACTGGTTTCAATGAAGTGGCTGCAGGCTGGTCAGATTAGTCAAACGCATTTCCTGACTAAACTTGTTCAAGGAAATCGGAGTCCAAATCAAAATAACAATAGAAATTTCAGCCATTTTAAAGCATAGGTGTAGAAAGACAGGCCAGCTGAGAGAATTAAAATACTGAGTCTATAAAAACATAAGATAGGTTACAAACAAGAGGAGGTCATTCGGCCCATCTTGCTTGCTTAGTTGTTATAGGCTTATTGATCCCAGAATCTCATCAAGCAGGTTCTTGAAGGATCCCAGGGTGTCGAGGTGACCAGAACTGAACACAATATTCTAGATGAGGTCTTACTAATGCAGTTTTAACATTACTTCCCTTGATTTAAATTCAACACTTTTCACAATATATCCAAGCATTTTGTTGGCCTTTTTTATAGCTTCCCCACATTGTCTAGATGAAGACATTTCTCAGTCAACATGAACTCCTAGATCTTTTTCATAGATTCCTTCTTCAATTTTAGTATCTCCCATACTAGAATCTAAATATAGCTGCCCTGAACCTCGGAAACTGTCTGCTGCTGCCTTCCCCCACAAAGCCTTGGTGTACTTCTTGACAGCAACCTCTCATTTGATACCCACATCTCCTCCGTGGTCAAATCTTCCTTCTACCATCTTCGAAAACATCTCCAAAGTCCGTCCCTACCTTTCCCTCCCAGATGCGGAGATACTTTGTCATGCATTTGTCTCCTCGACCGACTACTGCAACTCTCTATATGGTGATCTTCCGGCACGCACCATCATCGGCTAGTTCAGAATGCCGCTGCCAGGATCCTTACCAGATGTAAAAAATGTGATCACATCACCAGCTGCACTGGCTACCTGTAATGTTCAGGATTATTTTCAAAACTCTCCTGCTCACCTACAATGCCCTTCATCACACAGGTCCCAAGTCCCTCCTCAAACTGCTTGACCCTCTATGTCCCTGCCCACAAGCTGAGGTCCTCTGACTCTACTTTGCTTGTTATCCCCAAGCATGTGCAGCACACTTGAGAATAGTTACTTCATGGCTCTGACTCTTTGGAACTCTCTCCCAGCTTTGGTGTGTGATGCTCCCACTGTCGCTCGCTTTAAATCAACTCTCAAGACCCACTTGTTCTCTCTTGCTTTCCATGCTCTTTAAGCCTGATGTCTGCTATTAGTTGCTGTTACTATCATGTATTATGCACTTTCCACTGTATTTAATGTATTATTCATTTTTCACTGTACTGTTTTATGCATATGGGAGATACTGAAATTGAAGAAGGAATTTATGAATCTATGAAAAAGACCTAGGAGTTTATGTTGACTCAGAAATGTCTTCATCTAGACAATGTGGGGAAGCTATAAAAAGGCCAACAAGATACTCAGATATATTGTGAGAAGTGTCGAATTTAAATCAAGGGAAGTAATGTTAAAACATTACAATGCATTAGTAAGACCTCACCTAGAATATTGTGTTCAGTTCTGGACACCGCATTACAAAAAGGATATTGCTGCTCTAGAAAGAGTGCAAAGAAGAGCAACCAGAATTATCCCGGGCTTAAAAGGCATGTCGTATGCAGACAGGCTAAAAGAATTTAATCTATTCAGTCTTGAACAAAGAAGACTACGAGGTGATCTGATTCAAACATTCAAAATCATAAAAGGTATAGACAATGTCGACCCAGGGGACTTTTTTGACCTGAAAAAAGAAACAAGGACCAGGGGTCACAAATGGAGATTAGATAAAGGGGCATTCAGAACAGAAAATAGGAGGCACTTTTTTACACAGAGAATTGTGAGGGTCTGGAACCAACTCCCCAGTAATGTTGTTGAAGCTGACACCCTGGGATCCTTCAAGAAGCTGCTTGATGAGATTCTGGGATCAATAATCTAATAAGCTATTAACAACCAAACGAGCAAGATGGGTTTTGAATCTTTCTTATGTTCTTATTTTTTTCTTACTGTATATCATGTATTATGCATTTCTCTGTATTTACAGTATTATGGATTTTCTTGTTGTTACTGCATCTTGTAAAGCACTTTGTTATGGTGGTCCACTATGAAAGATGCTATATCAAATAAAGATTGATTGCTTGATTGATTGATATGGTATTTATAATGCACATTTGTATTGCCTGCATGTAGTACCTTACACTTTTTCTATTAAATGTCATTTGCCATGTGTCTGCCCAGTTCTGAATGCTGTCTAGATCATTTTGAATGACCTTTGTTGCTGCAACAGTGTTTGCCAGTCCTCCTATTTTTGTGTTGTCTGCAAATTTAACAAGTTTGCTTACTATACCAGAATCTAAGTCATGAATATTAGGAATAGCAGAGGACCTAATACTGATCCCTGTGGTACACCACTGGTTACCTCGTTCCATTTGAGGTTTCTCCCTAATCAGTACTTTCTGTTTTCACTGTTAACCACTCTAATCCAATCCATGCATTTCCTTGAATCCTACCACTGCGTTCAGTTTGAGGATTAATCTTTATGCGGGACTTTGTCAAAAGCTTTCTGGAAATCTACTCTAAATAAGCCATGTCGTATGCACTGATGATGTTATCCATGTTGCAGCTCCTTTTCCTAAAACCATGCGGACTGTCTCCCAGGATACTGTTACCATATAGGTAATTTTCCATTTTGGATCTTATTATAATTTATATAAGTTTACATAATAGAAGTCAGGCTTATTGGTCTGTAGTTACCTGGTTCGGTTTTGTTTCCCTTTTTGAGGATCGGTATTACGTTCGCAATTCTCCAGTCTGTCAGTATAACCCCTTTGTCAAGAGACTGTTGCATGATCTTGGTTAGCGGTTTGTAAATAACTTTTTTCATTTCTTTGAGTACTATTGGGAGGATCTCATCCGGCCCAGGGGATTTGTTTATTTTAAGAGCTCCTAGTCCCTTTAACACTTCTGCCTCTGTTATGCTAAAGTTATTTAAAACTGGATAGGAACAGGTCGACATGTGGGGCATGTTGTCCGTATCCTCCTTTGTAAAAACTTGTGAAAAGTAATCATTTAATAAATTTGCTATTTTTTCTCTTCATCTATGATTTTGCCATTTGTATCTCTTAGACATGTTACCTCCTCCTTGAATGTTCTTTTGCTGTTATAACATTGGAAATATTATAACAGCAAAGGGGGCTAGAATTGGTTTTAGCCCCCTTAGCAATGTTCATTTCTATCTCTCTCTTGACCTTTCTAACTTCCTTTTTGACTTGCACTTGCAGTTTCAAGTACTCTTTCTGTGTACTTTATTCTTGGTACCTTATGATTTAAATAATTTAATTCCAACACACACACACACACACACACACCTACCTTAACATTAGGGTTGGGGTTAGGACCATAGATATAAGAATCGCATTCATGGCAATTCATTTTGTTTTTCAGAACTCAATATAGCGTACCTGTCAACATTGAGTTTTCAAAATAAGGGAGCGTTTGTAAACTGAAATCTTAGTGGCCTGAATACCTACATAAGACAAAGGCACACAACTATTCCACTGTATTACTTCCTTCTAATTGCTTTTAAAAGGAACAAGAAATACAACTATTGCTCTTTATTACTTCCTTCCAATTGCTTTTCAAAAGGAACAATATTAAACAGAGAAACAACCATGACACGACTCACAATCTAGTTCTCTCTTGGCCCGTGTGGTTCTTCTTGCACTGTAGTTGTAGGTGGCTGATTGGGCAGCAGCCAATACTTCGTCAACAAGTTCACGGTAGTTGATTTTGCACGACAGCAAAGCATACACAGTTGGTGTTGTTACTTTCATCACACAACAAACTTGAAGGCTGAGTTTGGTACTGCACGCTGACCTCGTCATCAAAGGATGAGCTATGCCATCTATAACAACATGGTATTGCAACATTATTAATTCCACTGCACACATGTGGTGGATCAATAATACCACTGTCAGTAACATTTCATTGTTAACTATCTTCTACTTCAAATGAGCACACTGTATATAAACACATTATCAATCAATCTGCATTCCTAAAGCAATGTTGATGCTGAAATTGTAATAGAAACACTTTCACTATTTGTGTGGACTTTTTAGACTTTCCTGCAGAATACTTTGCAATGTGAGTCTGGGAACATGTTCGACAGGTTTGCTGAACTAGTCACAACATGCAACGGTCTCTGGATACATAACTTTCTTAATCTGTTTTTCCTTTGGCAAAATTTTATTGAAGCACTGTTTTCTGAGCGTCGCTGTCTTTTTGGTGTTTTTGTGCTCTCTCGTGCTCACCACAAACATCATTCTTGCTCCCATGTCCCAATCAGTAGTATATAGGGTGACCAGATTTTCAAAGCTCAAAACCGGGACACTTTGTTAAATAGTTAAGACTGACTAGGAGAAAATTGATAAGACTAATTAAACCATTTAAACATATGCTATTTAATGTTTTTTTAAATAGACATCCTCTCACTCTTAGCATTATCTTTTTTTATTTGAGGTCATTATCTCCTCATGTATAATTTGGGGGGGAGAGGGGGGGTGCAGGTGCGTGACTAAGTATGTGAACTTGCCTTAAGCACTGAATGCATGCCTGCCACAGTGCTCCCCTGGGTCCTAAACCCTGCTAGGTACAGGTGGGGATTGCAGTAACCACACACCGGCCATGACTTTTGCAGACATTAAAAGGGGTCTCCAACCCCGGTCCTGGAAGAGCTACTGGGTCTGCTGGTTTTCATTTCTACCGAGTTCTCAGTTACTTAATTGCACCAATTACTGTCTTAAATTAGTCAAGATGAACAGGTGTTCCAGCTCTTTAGACACTGATGATGTAAAGACACCTATGAAACCTGCAGCACAGGGGCTCTCCAGGACCAGGGATGGAGATCCCTGAATTAAAGGCTTGCTGACATAAGGGAGTTTAACAGTAGAGTTTTGAGCAAAATACGGGAGAAAATCTGTCCCGGGAGTTGTCCGGGAGAAGTTTAAAAAAAAAACAGGAGCGTCCAGGCAAATAAGGCAGAGTCGACAAGTCTGCACTCACTCACCACTTTCATTGTATCAGAGGCGATTATGAAAACAGAGCACACAGGAGGATACATTGTAAGCACTCAAAAAAGTCCTGCAAAAAAAGTACTTGGAAAAAAGATGTGTTAAAATGTTAAGGCTTTTTTTACACTTGGCGCCCCATACATGACTACCTCAAACCACAACTGACTTCAGCAAGCAAGCAAGCAAGCCCCAAATATGATATAACTGCTGGAGGAGAACAAAAAGAAATGGCCAGAATATTAGAACCCTGGTCCGGGTTAGGCAAAGCAGCAGAGGGTCTGGCAGACCACCTGGAAGTTGGTTCCTTATTCCCGGTATACTTGACAAAGCAGCGTGTGTTTTAACTCACTTACACATATTGCTCAATAAATATATTGCTACCATTTAAAAGATAATCGCTCCCTCTTTCAAGAAAAAAGAAAATAATAAAATCTGTATAAGGAGCATAGCGGTACCCCATATATTACCCGCTTGTTTTGCCCCATTTACCCCCTTAGACACTTTGCTCACTAAATATCGAGGTACCCCTAGATAGGTTATCATCTCCTCTTTGCAAAAACACTTAATATTTTAATGAGCAAGCTGTACCCCAGGAGCAGCAGCACTCCAAAGTGTAACCAATACAAATCCCTTTGCTCTTAGTAACTTGTTTATACACAGGATCCAAAGAATGATGCTGAAGTTGGCTTCTTACTCACCAGCTTCTAATTCACCAGCTTCTAATTCACCAGCTTCTTATTCACCAGCTTCTTACTCACCAGCTTCTTTTTCGCCAGCTTCTTTTTCGCCAGCTTCTAATTCGCCAGCTTCTTATTCACCAGCTTCTTATTTCGCCAGCTTCTTATTCGCCAGTTTCTTATTCACATTCCAGCTTATTTGCCTCCGCAAATGTAACACAAATTGAATAAGTAACTTGTGTATTTCAGGGGTTAAATCATTTTGGGCCACTTATTTCAAAGCTGATTCTCACACAGGGGGAACCCCTCTATGTCCCCCATATGTATTTATCCCGGCCCAAAACGGATTTTGATACAAAACAGCAGGCAAACATGACACGTACTGCAAGTTGACCAACCTATAACTATATGATAACCTACCTCCTGATATTTAGTGAGCAAAGCATCTAAGAGGGTAAATGGGGCAAAAAAAGTGGGTAATATATGGGGTACCGCTATGCTGCTGATACAGATTTGTTATTAATATTTTCATTTTTCTTGAAAGAGGGAGCGATTATCTTTTAAATGGTAGCAATATATTTATTGAGCAAGATGTGTAAGTTAGATAAAACACACAGAAAAATGACACGCTGCTTTGCCAACTATACCTCGAATAAGGAACTGGGAATAAGTTACCAACTTCCAGGTGGTCAAAAAGGACACGCTGCTTTGACAACTGTACCGTGAATAAGGAACTGGGAAGAGGCAACCGACTTCCATGTAGTCAAAAAGGACACGGTGCTTTGACAACTGTACCGTGAATAAGGAACTGGGAAGAGGCAACCAACTTCTAGGTGGTGTCTGGCTGGGGGTTAGACAGACACAAAACAAAAGCGAAATTAATGCAGCTTTAAAAAAAACACACACAAACTCTCTTTGTAAATAAAATATCATTATAATAAAAATCAAAGCAAACTACCCTGACCCAAAAACTAAACCAAAACTAAGTAGCGGTTTCCATTTACACCTTGTATAGAAGTGTAAGACAGGATGCTGTCGTCATTGGACAAGCAATCAAACCGCCTCTGGTTTGGTTTAGTCTTTACAGCTGTGGAGGACATGGTTCAGATTTGTTCAAGGTGCAGCATCCTGCATGGTTTTAAAATGGTGCAATTTCCACACGTTGAAGGGGACTGGTTGTAACCCTATCCCAAATCCGAAGTAGACTGGCTTGTGCAATTTGTAAGACATTTTTCATGTGTTATTTTTAAACAACTCCAGAGTTGTGTGTGTTGTTTCTAATGAGATGTGATCAATAATAAACAATGATATTGTTGAAGGACGGCGCTCATATTCCTGGGTTTCTGAGCTGTTTCTCCAGCATTCCCTGCAGTTGTATAACTACAATACAATCAAACCCTTTATTCATGCAATTTCTAGCATTTAACATGCTGTCAGTCTAGTGTAGTTTAGTCATATATTCAAATATATTTTTGTTGTTACCAAACATGATAACTATAGAAGTCTAAATAACTTTTAAATAACATTACTGGTGTTTTAAGAACATGGACTCCATGTAAGTGATAAATAGACTTCAATTGACTTATATGGACAGATTTGAATATCTAGCTAACTTTACACTGTAAACTGTGGCAGTTCTTCAGTAAGTGGCCAATTAGTTACTATTCTGGCTGTATGTTAAATGCCAATAATGTGTGAGTGTGTTCTTTTTTTACTTTGACCAGCTGTCATAGGCAAGTCCTCTTCAACCCTGCTTGTTCTCCCTGACCCTTGTACGTCTCTCTCCCCCCGCCTGCCCCGCCCTACAGCTGCCTGCAGGTGCACATCAGAGCCCCAGCTCTGATGTCACCCCCCCCGTTCCACCCAAAACAACCAAGAGACTGTTTGCATCCAGTGAAAGCTCGTGCATGGAGCTGACTGGCTGTCCCAGCAGGCCCAGCGGCATGCATCTCCAAAACTAGAATACATAACAGATCATGAAGTGCAAGGTAAGGCAGTGACAGTTATCATCTTCCCACAGTTAGCAGATTTGCATTGACTGGTGGCTACATGTACTATTCTGGGAGTATATAATATAACCTGTTCTATTTTGATGGATTTGTATTCTTAAATCAGGGTTCCCAAACTTTTTTTTTTTACCTGTGGCCCACCTGTTCAGCTACATTAGGCACTGCGAACCACTATTAGCACTTAAGAAGAAATGACAAATTAAACATAAACTTTGCTTGCGATTTGAAAACTGATCTGGTCAGGGAGGACTTGAACCAGTTCCAGTGATTGAAGGGCCTAACCTTAAGCAGTCTGTAAACACAAAAATAAGGCAGAGACCTACCTGCATAACAGCTGGTTTATTAGACTGGGTAATTCAAGAAAGGGTTTGACGTAAAACCAAACAAAGGGTGTGCTGGCACTGTACACTGTTAAATGCTTAGGTGAGGTTTCACCTCTTGTGACTGACTCCAGCTCAGGGATTATGTGAGGCAGGGATTATTATAGAACACTGGTCTTTCACCTCTGTGATTGATTCCGCCTCAGGGATTAGGTGAGGCAGGGATTAGTATAGCACACTGGTCTTTCACCTCTTGTGACTGACTCCAGATCAGGGATTAGATGAGGCAGGGATTATTATAGCACACTGGTCTTTCACCTTGTGATTGATTCCAGATCAGGGATTAGGTGAGGCAGGGATTAGTATAGCACACTGGTCTTTCGCCTCTTGTGATTTATTCCAACTCAGGGATTAGGCGAGGCAGGGATTAGTATAGCACACTGGTCTTTCACCTCTTGTGATTTATTCCAACTCAGGGATTAGGCGAGGCAGGGATTAGTATAGCACACTGGTCTTTCACCTCTTGTGATTTATTCCAACTCAGGGATTAGGCGAGGCAGGGATTATTATAGCACACTGGTCTTTCACCTCTTGTGATTGATCCAGCTGAGGGATTAGGTGAGGCAGGGATTAGTATAGCACACTGGTCTTTCACCTCTTATGATTGATTCCAGCTCAGGTGATAATTGAAATGATTTCTGGTACTCCAGACTACTGGACAGTCAGACTAGACCAGGGCTTCTCACTCTGGTTTAAAATGACACCCCACATGCAGTGAATGATTTGCCAAAATTCCAGTACATCTTGTCCTGTGGACTGATGTAACCCCGAGCACACAACACCACACCTGATTCCAATGCTCAAAAAACCCAGCATTTAAGTAAAATAAAAAAACACATTCCTGGTACCTTTTTTCACTCTTTCTTAAAATGTTGATGAACTCGAGACTAGTGTTTCTGAAGATTACCGAAATCACTACAAGCTTTTAAAAGCACACGTTTCTCAGGTTGCACTTTTGTTTTTAATAGTCTGTCATTAACCAGCACATCACCAGAGCCGCCACTCATCATCGTACTTTACTACGTGCTCATACTGGACTTTACTTGTAGAAGCAAATTCTTTTAATTGAAGTGAACTGCTCTTAGGCAAGCCTGCTCTTACATGTCATTATTTACTGTATTCTCTGCTCTCATCTGTAATGTGATATTTTAATGTAATGTGCTACTTTTCAATGTGATATCTGTAATGTGATATTTTGTAACAATTGTAAGTCACCCTGGTTAAGGGCGTCTGCAAATAAATAAATAAATAAATAAATAAATAAATAAATAAATAATCAATCAATCTGCAGTGCCATCAAAGGCAAATGCAATCTCCAGGCAGCTTTTTTCATATTTGCGAGCATTTCGTTTTTTAGACAGTGATGCCCCTGCACAATCATTTTTTTTCACGCACCACAAAACGATCCATTTCATGCACTGCACAAGGGCACAAAACGATCCATTTCATGCACTGGACAAGGGCACAAAACAATCCATTTCATGCACTGGACAAGGGCACAAAACGATCCATTTCATGCACTGCACAAGGGCACAAAGCGATCCATTTCATGCACTGCACAAGGGCACAAAACGATCCATTTCATGCACTGCACAAGGGCACAAAGCGATCCATTTCATGCACTGCACAAGGGCACAAAACGATCCATTTCATGCACTGCACAAGGGCACAAAGCGATCCATTTCATGCACTGCACAAGGGCACATCCATTTCATGCACTGCACAAGGGCACAAAACGATCCATTTCATGCACTGCACAAGGGCACAAAACATCCATTTCATGCACTGCACAAGGGCACAAAGCTTATCCATTTCATGCACTGCACACAAAATGGGCGATCCATTTCATGCACTGCACAAGGGCACAAAACGATCCATTTCATGCACTGCACAAGGGCACAAAACGATCCATTTCATGCACTGGACAAGGGCACAAAACGATCCATTTCATGCACTGGACAAGGGCACAAAACGATCCATTTCATGCACTGGACAAGGGCACAAAACGATCCATTTCATGCACTGCACAAGGGCACAAAACGATCCATTTCATGCACTGCACAAGGGCACAAAACGATCCATTTCATGCACTGCACAAGGGCACAAAGCGATCCATTTCATGCACTGCACAAGGGCACAAAACGATCCATTTCATGCACTGCACAAGGGCACAAAACGATCCATTTCATGCACTGCACAAGGGCACAAAACGATCCATTTCATGCACTGCACAAGGGCACAAACGATCCATTTCATGCACTGGACAAGGGCACAAAGCGATCCATTTCATGCACTGGACAAGGGCACAAAACGATCCATTTCATGCACTGCACAAGGGCACAAAACGATCCATTTCATGCACTGCACAAGGGCACAAAACGATCCATTTCATGCACTACACAAGGCACAAACGATCCATTTCATGCACTGGACAAGGGCACAAAAGATCGATCCATTTCATGCACTGGACAAGGGCACAAAACGATCCATTTCATGCACTGGACAGGCACAAAGCGATCCATTTCATGCACTGGACAAGGGCACAAAATCGATCCATTTCATGCACTGGACAAGGGCACAAACGATCCATTTCATGCACTGCACAAGGGCACAAAACGATCCATTTCATGCACTGCACAAGGGCACAAAACGATCCATTTCATGCACTGGACAAGGGCACAAAACGATCCATTTCATGCACTGACAAGGGCACAAAACGATCCATTTCATGCACTGCACAAGGGCACAAAACGCATCCATTTCATGCACTGGACAAGGGCACAAAACGATCCATTTCATGCACTGGACAAGGGCACAAAACGATCCATTTCATGCACTGCACAAGGGCACAAACGATCCATTTCATGCACTGCACAAGGGCACAAAACGATCCATTTCATGCACTGCACAAGGGCAAACAAAACGCATCCATTTCATGCACTGCACAAGGGCACCGATCCATTTTGCACTGCACAAGGGCACAAAACGATCCATTTCATGCACTGCACAAGGGCACAAAACGATCCATTTCATGCACTGCACAAGGGCACAAAACGATCCATTTCATGCACTGGACAAGGGCACAAAACGATCCATTTCATGCACTGCACAAGGGCACAAAACGATCCATTTCATGCACTGGACAAGGGCACAAACGATCCATTTCATGCACTGGACAAGGGCACAACGATCCATTTCATGCACTGCACAAGGGCACAAAACGATCCATTTCATGCACTGGCGATCCACAAGGGCACAAACGATCCATTTCATGCACTGCACAAGGGCACAAAACGATCCATTTCATGCACTGCACAAGGGCACAAAACGATCCATTTCATGCACTGCACAAGGGCACAAAACGATCCATTTCATGCACTGCACAAGGGCACAAAACGATCCATTTCATGCACTACACAAGGCACAAACGATCCATTTCATGGACAAGGGCACAAACGATCCATTTCACGACTGCACAAGGGCACAAATCGATAGGAACTGAACGGCCACAGATTCCTAAACACAGAATCACTCGTGATTGGGGCTCTGACTAAGACACATTTTGGTGTAAAAGTTGGTAACCAGGCTAAAAATCAAGACTCTCAATGACGATTATGTTGCTTATGTTTGATTGCAAGAATATTGTAATACGAAAAGAAACTTAAGAAATTATATTTATTAAATATTGATTTAGTTTCTTTCAGTATTACCACTTACACTACCATAGAGAAAAATAAATAAAATGACACAGTACAAATTACACCTGCTCTTAAGCATGATCTTAGTGCAGATCCTTCCATTTCAGACATGCTGGTACACGTTAGAAATGTTTCCATGGAAGGAGGAATTAGTTCTGTTTTCAAAGTAATTACAGGGCATGGCAGTGACTGCAGTGCCACAGTCACAGTGATGTGAACCCAGTGGAGCTGCCCTCACGATCGCTTCTGTCCCTCCCCTTCCACAGACACCCAATGTACTAGCAACACATTAAAAAAAAACAACATTAAAACAATTTGGCAACTAATTAACTAAAACACATTGGCAATCAGTGAGTTATTTATTTATTTATTTTCACACTTTATAATGAAATCTTCCTGGCTGTTCCATCAATGTAACCATGGCTCTTTAGACACACAGACAGCGATGATCTTCGAACCTGGGGGCTGCGGTTCCATCCTCGCCCCCATCTCGACAGCACTTCCTCAGAACTCCACTCAAGTCGTCAGTCTGCTGGTTCAGGTATGCTGGCATTTCAGAGACAGCGGTGGGACCCCTGCTTCAGATGATCCGCGCACTTACCATACCAATTTCATTTATAGTGTCTTTCCTGTGCAAGCATCCAAGGGTGCTTTATACAAAATACACAGAATACAAAAGAGCTCCACACTGCTCGCTAGAGAAAAGGTAAAATCAAAAAAATTTGTTTTGAGTTGAGATTTAAAAACACTGATAGACTCAGCATTCCGGATGAAACTTGGAAGTAACTTCCAAAGAGAAGGAGCTTGAACATAAGAACATAAGAACATAAGAAAGTTTACAAACGAGGAGGCCATTCAGCCCATCTTGCTCGTTTTGGTTGTTAGTAGCTTATTGATCCCAGAATCTCATCAAGCTTCTTGAAGGATCCCAGGGTGTCAGCTTCAACAACATTACTGGGAGTTGGTTCCAGACCCTCACAATTCTCTGTGTAAAAAGTGCCTCCTATTTTCTGTTCTGAATGCCCCTTTATCTAATCTCCATTTATGACCCCTGGTCCTTTTTTTTCTTTTTTTTCAAGTCAAAGAAGTCCCCGGGTTGACATTGTCTATACCTTTTAGGATTTTGAATGTTTGAATCAGATCGCCGTAGTCTTCTTTGTTCAAGACTGAATAGATTCAATTCTTTTAGCCTGTCTGCATACGACATGCCTTTTAAACCCGGGATAATTCTGGTTGCTCTTCTTGCACTCTTTCTAGAGCAGCAATATCCTTTTGTAACGAGGTGACCAGAAATGAACACAATATTCTAGGTGAGGTCTTACTAATGCATTGTAGAGTTTTAACATTACTTCCTTGATTTAAATTCAACACTTCTCACAATATATCCAAGCATCTTGTTAGCCTTTTTATAGCTTCCCACATTGTCTAGATGAAGACATTTTTGAGTCAACATAAACTCCTAGGTCTTTTTCATAGTTCCCTTCTTCAATTTCACTATCTCCCATATGATATTTATAATGAACATTTTTATTGCCCGCATGCAATTTTTACACTTTTTCTATTAAATTTCATTTGCCATGTGTCTGCCCAATTTTGAATGCGGGTCTAGATCATTTTGAATGACCTTTGCTGCTTCAACAGTGTCTGCCACTCCTCCTATTTTTGTGTCGCCTGCAAATTTAACGAGTTTGCTTACTATATCAGAGTTTAAATCATTAATGTAGATTAGGAATAGCAGAGGACCTAATACTGATCCCTGTGGTACACCACTGGTTACCTCACTCCATTTCGAGGTTTCTCCTCTAATCAGTACTTTCTGTTTTCTACATGTTAACCACTCCCCAATCCATGTGCATGCATTTCCTTGAATCCCTACCATGCTCAGTTTGAGAATTAATCTTTTATGCGGGACTTTGTCAAAAGCTTTTGAAATCTAAATAGACCATGTCGTATGCTTTGCAGTTGTCCATTTTCAATGTTGCATCCTCAAAAAAAAAGTCAAGTAGGTTAGTTAGACATGATCTCCCTTTCCTAAAACCATGCTGGCTGTCACCCAGGATATTGTTACCATATAGGTAATTTTCCATTTTGGATCTTATTATAGTTTCCATAAGTTTACATATAATAGAAGTCAGGCTTATTGGTCTGTAGTTACCTGGTTCAGTTTTGTCTCCCTTTTTGTGGATCGGTATTACGTTTGCTATTTTCCAGTCTGTCGGTACAACCCCTGTGTCAAGAGACTGTTGCATGATCTTGGTTAGCGGCTTGTAAATAACTTCTTTCATTTCTTTGAGTACTATTGAACACTACAAGCTCTCACACAGCAGGGTTTTAGTGCCGAAGTGAAGGAGCTTGAACACTACAAGCTCTCACACAGCAGGGTTTTAGTGCCAAAGTGAAGGAGCTTGAACACTACAAGCTCTCACACAGCAGGGTTTTAGTGCCAAAGTGAAGGAGCTTGAACACTACAAGCTCTCACACAGCAGGGTTTTAGTTCCAAAGTGAAGGCGCTTTGAACACTACAAGCTCACACAGCAGGGTTTTAGTTCCAAAGTGAAGGAGCTTGAAAACACAAGCTCTCACACAGCAGGTTTTTAACCAAGCTCTTGAATGATCAAGAGGCCATCATTTGCAGCTCTCAAAGTGTGAGCCGGTTTAGAGGGTAACTCACACAAACAGCCAGGGCCAGAGCCTTAAGAGAGCAGCAGCATTTTGAAATCAATGTGTTGCTTCACAGGAAGCCAACGTAGTGACCTTAAAATGTGGAAATACAGCAAACAGACTTATTGTGTGGAAATATTCTTGCACACACACTAACTCTGTTAGTGAGAGCTCAGGCAAGAGAAAGGTGGGGTTCCATAAAAATGCCGTCATTAAATTCCAGTCTGACTGCAAATAAGAATCGCAGCGTGGGTGAAAGTGACCCAACTCTGTGGTGAGCTTCCTGGAGAAGAAATGAAAATTCCCTCGGGAAAGAAGCCATGACAAGAGGACACTGATGAGAAGGAGGGTTTTTTAATTGGACAGGATTACATTACAGAGGAATCTGTGTAATTGGAAATGATGTATGTATTCAGATGCCTGTTTTCTTCACATGTGGGTCGAGATTCAATTCTCATTGTGCCGGAATGGGTCAGCAAAATGACCAAAAATAAAAAGCTAGTAAGGGCTGTGGTCCAGTCCAGGTTTGAAATAACAAGGTGACTGCATTATAAAGACCCTGTATTGCATACCGCCTATGCTTCTACACCTCTATTAAACAGCCACAACTGGAAAGACCAAACAGGAGGTGCAGTCTCCTTACATTATCAAATTAAACAAAGCATAAAACCAAAATGACTGTAGAAAACGTAATGTATACAACGGGACTCCCCTCGAGAGAGCAGGTATCTCACAGTCAGCCCACTCAGGGCAAGCTGCAGCCACCACTCCAGCATGGAGCATATCAGATATCGCCATCAATCCAAAACAGAGTAGAGATACAGCCATCAAATCAGGCATGGAGTAGATCCACACAGCTCAACACCTGAGGGGTCTTTGGGGGAGGCAGCCTCAGCAGTATGGGGAGGGGTACTGCGCTGGTGATCGGGGGAGGGGGGAGGGGGGGGTCCTCAGACAGTCCACCGCTCGCTGCGCACCTCCACCTCCCGCACCAGCCCCGCCCCCAGGGTCTCGAAGTCTTCCAGGATGGCCTCCACATTGGGCACGGTCTCGCGCCCGCCCCTTCACCTGCACCAGCCGGGCCTTCACATGGGCCGTCTTATAGAGAGAGAGAGAGAGAGAGAGAGAGGAGGTTACACCACAGCATCCCAATCAATCAATCAATCAATCAATCAATCAATCTCATCAATCAATCAATCAATGGTAACCTGGCCAATAAGGATCAGGCTGCAGCAACACAGGACAACGTACAATACGCATGTAAAAAATAAAAATCAATGTTATAGCAACACAGGGTTCTCCCCAGGCCTTTCAGATGCTACTGTGCCTTTAACAATAAGGATTGATTGCGCTTCTAGCAGACTAGATCAGTTGGAACCACATGACAGCTGTTTTATGTCTTGACACAACATTTAACCAATCAGAGACTTGAAGGCGGGTTTTTCTGTGTTAAACACTAAAACGTTAAAATGACTGCTAAAAATAACCGATTATTTTCAAAGCAAAAATAGCGACAATGAATGCAGGGTTTTCAAAACAAGCAGGCGATCTCGCAATCCAATGCTTTGTGAGAGATATTGGGGGTTGTATAGAGGTTGTACACCTTTAAGAAGAAAGGCATGCTGGGATATCAGCTGAACACTTGTCAGCTGACCCACAATGCTTCAGTGCAGCGGTGCTGGATTATTACACTGCAGTTTCTTGATGACCAAACGTGTGTGAGTTCTGATGTACAAAATGGTTAAAATGAACAGCGGCTTTCAAAAATGTTGAACAGCAAAACAAATAGACATGAAAACTTAAAGAAAACCATTTAAATGAAGCAATAAGCTAATTAAGCTAAAAAGGAAGTGAAAAGGGTTACCATTTTTTTTGTGAACTCCAGTAACCCCTCGTTATCTTTCCCCGGGTCAAATCGTACAGTGCCTAAATAAACGGTAATTTACCATAATAAAAACAAGATATAGTCAACGAAAGACAACACATTATTATAATTCTTTGTCGATTATATATTTAAGGTAAGGCAAGTTTTTTTTCTGTTAAAAGTGCTCCCGGCTGGAATGTTCTGCCGTCACCGACTGCACAGAATTCCTGGGAGAACCCTGGAACATAATACAAAGTACAATAACTACATCCGATAATGAAACTGCATCATAAATACGGATAAATCATACAAGCCCACCCAGTGCAGAGTCAGCAGTTACAAGAATCAACAGCAAATCCAAGCTGTGATGAACAATGTTAGCAGAAACTAAACAGATTCATTTCACATGTAAACAGATTCATTTCACATGTAAACAGATTCATTTCACACGTATGGAACTATCTGCTTCTGCAAATTCAAACGAGTGGCTACCAAATACAGACAAGACCTCAGCAACTGCCATTTAAAAACAACGATCTTACTTCCATCCCTGTACCACAATGTTGTCCACCTCAGTGCAATAAGCAACTACCACCCCTTCTCAGAGGTTCATAGCCTTTAAATCATAGTCTTATGTTTTGGGGGCACCATTTTAAAAAAAATGTATACATTCTTTGAATAGTGATTTTCGTTAAACTGAGGGAAAGGCAATCCAAAAAAAGACAGTGGATTTATGATGTGAAACACAACAAGCAGGAATGGAGAGCGTGAGTACCAGGCTCCACCAAGAATACACGGCTCTGGCCACAACACCGGAAATTTCCTTTTTAATTCTTATATTTTTCCAGCTCATACTTCTTGAAACTCTGTTACAAGGTCAGCTGTATAACACCAACACCACATGTATACAGTGCCTTTCAAGATGAGAAGTATTCTCAAAAGCACTTCTCTAACAGTAGGGCCTGCAGGCAGTGGTACTTACAGGTCAAACAAAAGGGACCAGGAACAAAGCCTGCCTGCTGCTGGGAATCTGAGGAAGGGCTGCAGCCACGCAGATCACAGGTTGATTAAGAGCAATCAGGTAATGTGAGCTGAAGAATTAACCTCACGTTGCCTGACTTGTGATTGATCGACCAGCTGATTTGTGTTGGTAAAAAATCTGCACAGGTTAATTGGTTGATTGTAATTTCCTGAAATTGTCATGCTTTCCATGGGAACAGTGGGAGGATTCAATCAATCAAGTGTCATGTCTGGATGATATAAAAAGCCTGGCGATAGCGTTTATGCACAGTTATTATTTGTCCTGTTTTATTGTTTTACAATATTGCTACTGTTGCTGTGAAACATAACCTGCAGGATCTGGAATCTCATTCCTGGTATCCAGGTTATAATGAATAAAATTGAGCCGACACAGCATTTCATCCCGATATCTCTGGTCTCCAGCGGCTCTCTGCTCTCTGGCACCTAGTTCTCCTGCTACAGCTTAACACGAAGTTCATCAGTTTGACCCGACTAAATACTTGAGCCTGCTGTTTAGAAAAGACTTGTTCAAACAAGCGTGTCTTCAGATAAGATTTTAAAAAACAAGACCGACGTCCCATGGCAAGGCATTCCAAAGCCTTGGAGCACAAAAGTGATTTCACCCTTTGTACTCAGATTGAGTCTAGAAGGCCTCAACAACCCTGTGTCAAGTACAGGCAGGAGCAAGTGGTTACAATAACAACAAGAGGCAGGATCCAGTTCAATTAATAGCCTCACAAGCTAAAGGCAAGCTTTTAAAATCTACTCTTTTTTATCTAAGCCATGACCTCATAACATCAGGCATCGCTGTAAATCAGGGCTTCTCAAACTCGGTCCTGGGGACCCCCTGTGGCTGCTGGTTTTCATTCAAACCCAGCTCTCAATTACTGAACTAGACCCTTAACTGAACTGATCATTAGCTTAATTAGACCTTTTTAATTGTTTTCAGCTCTTAAACAGTTGCAGTTCAAGTTACTTATCAAATGTTATAGCGAACTTGAAATCTGCTACTGTTCAAGAGCTGAAAACAAGTAAATGAACAGTTAGAGCAGGGGTGTCAAACTCCAGTCCTCGAGGGCCGCAGGGTCTTCTGGTTTTCATTCCAACTTAAGCTCTCAATTAACATAATCGATCTAATTATTTGTTCAATTTGACATATGTAATATTTTTCAAGGTCTTTTACAGTTGACGGGTTTAAAAATGCACTGATTCAAGGTACACTACCTATGAAACATGCTGAGGCCTGAAGAGAAGTGTTAAATGTGTCCAGTTAATCAAATAATTAGACCAATTAAATAATTGAGAGCTCGGGTGGAACGAAAGCCAGAAGACACTGCGGCCCTCCAGGAACCGAGTTTGACACCCCTGAGTTAGAGGCTGGGAGTGGAAGGGGACTTCAGGCCATGCACAACACAAATAAACCCTCAGACCAGGGGAGTGAGGCTGGGAGTGGAAGGGGACCAGGCCATGCACCACAACACAAATAAGCCCTCAGACCAGGGGAGTGAGGCTGGGAGTGACAGGGGACTTCAGACCATGCACCACAAATAAGCCCTCAGACCAGGGGGGGGCAAAGCTGGGCCCTTCCACTCTTGGTCTTTGTTCCAACCCTGGTCTGAATTGTTTAACCTAACCCATTAAACCTCCATCCAGACCCTGAAGTAGTTCACATGATACCTGTACCTGTTAAATGTGGAGTGGATTGGCCCTCCAGGACCGTGATTGGACAGCCCTGCCTTAACAAAACACAGCTCCAGTGTAGATAGCTATATCTTAGTGAAGAGCAGCGGGTTTAAAAGTGTTTCCACTGGCATAAGATGTCACACGGTGTGAAGTGCATGGTGTGAAATGCTTTCATCCTTGATTACCGCTTAAAAAGACAGCTCTTCCAGAATGGATCACGTTTCACAGTAAATGCAGTCTTAAGCCCTGAAGACCTAAATACCAACAACCTCTGCTAGTCGCAGACGCCGCCTGAGAGTACCTCGAATCCAATGCAAAGCAGCAAGACTCTGCATGTTCTACAAGACCTCCTGACGAATTCCAACCTCCTGATTTAACCCTTTCACACCCAGGACATGCATAAACCCCCTCCACTTACTAAAGGTTTAACGAAATGCTATACACAGACGTGCTCAAATTTGTTGGTACTTTACAGCTCATTGAAATAATGCTTCATTCCTCCTGAAAAGTGATGAAATTAAAAGCTATTTTATCATGTATACTTGCATGCCTTTTGGTATGTCATAGAATAAAGCAAAGAAGCTGTGAAAAGAGATGAGTTATTGCTTATTCTACAAAGATATTCTAAAATGGCCTGGACACATTTGTTGGTACCCCTTAGAAAAGATAATAAATAATTGGATTATAGTGATATTTCAAACTAATTAGTTTTTTAATTAGTATCACACATGTCTCCAATCTTGTAATCAGTCATTCAGCCTATTTAAATGGAGAAAAGTAGTCACTGTGCTGTTTGGTATCATTTGTGCACCACACTGAACATGGACCAGAGAAAGCAAAGGAGAGAGTTGTCTGAGGAGATCAGAAAGAAAATAATAGACAAGCATGGTAAAGGTAAAGGCTACAAGACCATCTCCAAGCAGCTTGATGTTCCTGTGACAACAGTTGCAAAATATTATTAAGAAGTTTAGGTCCATGGAACTGTAGCCAACCTCCTGGGCATGGCACGCAAGAGGAAAATTGACCCCAGATTGAACAGAAGGATAGGGAGAATGGTAGAAAAAGAACCAAGGATAACTGCCAAAGAGATACAAGCTGAACTCCAAGGTGAAGGTACGCCAGTTTCTGATCGCACCATCCGTCGCTTTTTTGAGCAAAAGTGGGCTACATGGAAGAAGACCCAGGAGGACTCCACTTTTGAAAGAAAACATAAAAAAAGCCAGACTGAAATTTGCTAAAATGCATATTGACAAGCCACAATCCTTCTGGGAGAATGTCCTTTGGACAGATGAGTCAAAACTGGAGCCTTTTGGCAAGTCACATCAGCTCTATGTTCACAGACGAAAAAATGAAGCTTTCAAAGAAAAGAACACCATACCTATAGTGAAACATGGAGGAGGCTCGGTTATGTTTTGGGGCTGCTTTAAGGCGCCTGGCACAGGGTGCCTTGAATCTGTGCAGGGCACAATGAAATCTCAAGACTATCAAGGCATTCTGGAGCGAAACGTACTGCCCAGTGTCAGAAAGCTTTGTCTCAGTCGCAGGTCATGGGTCCTCCAACAGGATAATGACCCAAACACACAGCTAAAAAGCACCCAAGAATGGATAAGAACAAAACATTGGACTATTCTGAAGTGGCCTTCTATGAGTCCTGATCTGAATCCTATCGAACATCTATGGAAAGAGCTGAAACTTGCAGTCTGGAGAAGGCACCCATCAAACCTGAGACAGCTGGAGCAGTTTGCTCAGGAAGAATGGGCCAAACTACCTGTTAACAGGTGCAGAAGTCTCATTGAGAGCTACAGAAAATGTTTGATTGCAGTGATTGCCTCTAAAGGTTGTGCAACAAAATATTAGGTTACGGTCCCATCATTTTTTGTCCATGCCATTTTCATTTGTTTTCTTATTTACAATATTATGTTGAATAAAAAAAATCAAAAGCAAAGTCTGATTTCTATTAAATATGGAATAAACAATGGTGGATGCCAATTACTTTTGTCAGTTTCAAGTTATTTCAGAGAAAATTGTGCATTCTTCGTTTTTTGTGGAGGGGTACCAACAAATTTGAGCACGTCTGTATATATATATATATATACACACACACACACACACACAGGTCCGTGAAAAGTATTTGTCCGTCAGATTTTCTGCATTTCTGCATATTTTTGACACTGAATGTTATCAGATCTTCAAGCAAAACCTAATATTATATAAAAGGGCCCGTGAACAAATAACACAGAAAATTGATACAAATTTCATTTATTTATTAAAGAAAGTTAAACACCCAATGCCCCGTGTGAAAAAAAAAGTAATCCTCCCCTTAGACTCAATAACTGGTTTCGCCACCTTTAGCAGCAATAACTGCAACCAAACGCTTCCTGTAGTTATTGATTAGTCTCAAAGCGCTGTGGAGGAATTTTGGCCCACCTCCATGCAGAACTGCTTCAACTCAGTGACATTTAGGGTTTTCGGCATGAACTGCTCGTTTTGGTCCTCCCACAACATCTCAATGGGGTTTAGGTCTGGACTTTGACTAAGCCATTCCAAACCTTTAAATTTCTTGTTCTTCAAACCATTCTGATGTAGACTTGCTTGTGTGTTTCAGATCATTGTCTTGTTGCATGACCCAGCGCGCTCAGCTTCAGCTCACGGACGGATGGCCTGACATTCTCCTGTAGAATTCTCTGATACAGAGCAGAATTCATGGTTCCTTCAATGATGGCAAGGCATCCAGGTCCTGATGCAGCAAAGCATCCCCAAACCATGACACTACCACCACCATGCTTGACCGCTGGTATGAGGTTCTTACTTGGTTTTTGCCAGACATAACGGGCCCATTAGCTCATAGAACATTGTTCCAGAGCTCTTGAGGATCATCCAGGTGCTTTTTGGCAAACTTTGAGCGAGCATTCATGTTCTTCTTAGTGAGCAATGGTTTCCGCCCTTGCTACTCTGCCATGAATCCCATTTTTGTCCAGTGTCTTTCTGATGGTGGAGTCATGAACACTGACCTTAGCCGAGGCGAGAGAGGCCTGCCGATCCCTGGATGTTGTTCTAGGGTTCTTTGTGACTTCCTGGATGATTTTACGCCTTGCTCTTGGAGACATTTTGGCAGGACGGCCACTCCTGGGAAGATTCACTACTGTCCCAAACTTTCTTCATTTGTACAATATGGCTCTGACTGTGGTTCGGTGGAGCCCCAGAGCCTTAGAAATGGCTTTGTAACCCTTTGCAGACTGATAGGCATCAACAACTCTTTTCCGGAGGTCTTCAGGAATTTCTTTTGTTCGTGCCTCTAGAAATTGTGTGCTGCCAACTTCACTCTGATGGCAAGGGTCAAAGTTAGTCAGATTTATATTGGGCAGGGCTGGCCCAAATCAGGACTGGTTGTTAACCAAAGTACTCAAACAGCTGACCCTAATTATCGCTTTAATTGGGTTGAGTTAACCACGGGGGCAATAATTTTTTTCACACCTGAAGATTGCATGTTTGATTACCTTGCACACCAAACAAATGAAAGAAGCACCAAATTTTGGTGTCATTTTTTCTCAGACTCCCCTCTATATACTACTACAACCCCCAAAAATCTGACCAAATACAATGAATAATGTGCAAAAATAAGACAGGGGCAAATACTTTTCACGGCACTATATATATATATTACATATACTCCAACTGCATATATATTATATATATATATATATATATATATATATATATATATATATAATCATTGATTTATGGTATTTTCACACCGGAGTTGAGGTGGCTAATCTGGGCATGTCAATGTCTCAGAGCTCAAACAAGGAAACTGAAAGATGAATACCATCTGGTTCCCCTTTGTGACTTGCTGCATGTTATGGCATGCCTATCTGTACATGCTCCTACTTGGAACTACTGTGCAAGAGGGGTCAAATATATGTAACCAGGGCCAGATTACAGGGTGTTTGTTAGGGCACTGGAACCCAGATGGAACCGAATCATGGCTGCTCCCTCCTCCCTTCACTCACCCGAATGGCTGGGGTGCGAAGGCCTGTGGTTTCCACAGCACTGCAATCACTGTGCCTCCCGGCGGGTCACAGAAAACAACGCCAGCTCTTCAAAGGCATCCTGGGAAAGAAAACACCACAGTGGTCATGAGCACCAGCCACCGCACCACCACGCTGTTACTTCTGCAAATATACCCCATGACAGTTCCATTAAATGGTGTTAAAACTTGCACAGTAAATATTTCCTTTTTGGCCATCGCTTCTGGGCAAAGTTCCCCTCCTACAGCCTCTCAAGATGTAACAGTGTCTGTCCTCCCAATCAGTGCTAGAGAGTTTTAAAATAGCCGTGGTGCACAGAGGGAAGAGAAGAGCTGAACAATACTATATGAAGCACGCAAGAGCCTCTTCATTGCCACCTGGGGTACAAGCATTCCTCCATCAGGAAATAAGAGTTATCTGACCAGCATCAGTACACAGCTCAATTACAGAGATGGAAGCAACAGCGATAAGCCTCAGTCACAACAGGGACAGAGACAGGGTAATCTGCCTGCAGATTGAAGGCATTAGAAGGAACGTGTTTTAAGGAGTGGCGCCTGCTATTTTTTTTTTTAACACATGCAATGGGCTAATGACCGTGAGACCGGGGTTCAGTTTCATGCTGGTTGGTCCCCAGGGCTGTGTGATGGGGAAGATAAATATTTGCAGCCATAATGATGGGAAATTGTAAATCACCATAGGAGATAATGCAGCGTCTTAAGCTGTGATAAAAGAGAACTCTTGGAGAAGCGGTCTTCTCCTAATAAAGACATTGAGAAGTGTAATAAAGCTTTAGAGTCATGCCAGTGTAAGGGTGCCTCAATCATGCTGAACTGATACGACATTAAATGCTTTAGGGCACGCCGGACATTCAGATCTGCCACAAGCTTTGGCAAACTGTTTTTTCAATTGACTTTTTTCATTTCGGGTCCTAAAGGATCCCAGTGATTCAGCATCAAGGACATGACTAGGGCAGCCCATTCCATCCCGTCTGTGTGTGAAGAAGAGTCTCCTTCAACAACATGACTAGGTAACCCATTCCATCCCCTCACCCCTCTCTGTGTGAAGAAGAGACTCCTTCAACAACATGACTAGGTAACCCATTCCATCCCCTCACTCCTCTTTGTGTGAAGAGTCTCCTTCCTCTGTCCCAAGTTTCATTTCCACTTAATTTCTGGTCCTGGTTTCTGTGCTGCATTTACTGTATTGGTTAGAGTTAACTTTGTCAACTCCTTTTAAGATTTTAAAGACTTCAAATCATGTCCCTTTAATTCTTCTTTGTTTGAGGCTAAATAGACGTCATTATTTTAGCCTATCTAAAGTGTTTGTGCTGAAGCTTGCTTAGACTCTGAATGTAGGACAGTGCTTTCATCCTGATTACCGTTCTTAAAAGACAGCTTCTCTTCCAGAACGGATCATCGTTTCACAGTAAATGCAGTCTTAAGCCCTGAAGACCCTAAATACCAACAACCTCTGCTGTGTCGCAGACAACGCCTGAGAGTACCTCGAATCCAATGCAAAGCAGCAAGACTCTGCATGTTCTACAGGACCTCCTGATTTAATTCCAACCTCCTGATTTAACCCCTTCACACCCAGGACGGCGTAATCCTGCATTATAAGGTTTCTTCGCGTGCGTGGGGGTCAACCGTGCTCAGTCAGTGTGCTCAATCAGTGCGCATGTTCAGTCAGTGTGCGTGCTCAATCAGTGTGCGCGTGTTCAGTCAGTGCGCGTGCTCAGTCAGTGTGCTCGGTGTTCAGTCGGTAATGGCGTGTCAGTGTCGGTGTGCGTTAACTCGGTCGGTACTCAGTCGCTCGGTCGGTCGGTGTGGAGTGCTCGGTCGGTGTGCTGCCGGTGGTGTGCGTGCTCAGTGTGTTCGGTCGGTGTGGGTGCTCAATCAGTGGTGCGTGTGGTCAGTCGGTCGTTAACCAGTCGATGTGCTCAGTCGGTGTGCTCGGTGTGTGTGCGTGTTCAGTGTTGTACTCGGTCGGTGTGTGTGCGATCGCATGTTCAGTCAGTGTGTGTGCTCATGTTCATTCAGTGTGTGTGCTCAGTCGGTGTGCGTGCTCAGTCGGTGTGCTCAATCGTGCGGCGTGTTCCGGTCGGTGTGCGTGCTCAGGGTGTGCGTCAATCCAGTGTGCGGCTCAGTCAGTCAGTGCTCAGTCCGGTGTGCGCATGGTCAGTGTGCTCATGGTCGGTCGGTATGCGGCTCGGTGTGCTGTCAGTGTTTGTGTTCAGTCAGTGTACTCGGTGTTTGTGCTCAGTCAGTGTGCTCGGTCGGTATTACATGTTCAGTCGGTGTGCTCAATCGGTGCGCATGCTCAGTCGGTGTGTGTGCTCAGTCGGTGTTGCTCAGTCAGTCATTGCGTCGGTGTTCAGTCGGTGTGCCGTGCTCGGTCAGTGTATGCTCAGTCAGTGTCTTGGCAGTGGTCCGGTCAGTGTGTGCTCGGTCGGTGTCAGTCGGTGTGCGTGCTCCGGTCGGTGTCGCGGCGATGGTCAGTCGGTACCGTGCATGGTCAGTCAGTAATGCGGCGTGCTCGGTCAGTGTGCTCAGTCGGTGTCGCGGCGTGCTCGGTCAGTGTCAGTGTCGGTAGTCAGTGTTTGTGCTCGGTCGGTGTTATGATCAGTGGTCATGAGCGGTAGTCGGTGATAACTCGAGTCGGTGTGCGCATGCAGTCGGTGCTCGGTCAGTGTCGTATTGCTCGGTCGGTGTGCTCAGATGCTCAGTCAGTGCTCAGTGTGTGTGCTCGGTCAGTGTGTGTGCTGAGTCGGTGTGTGTGCTCAGTCGGTGTGTGTGCTCAGTCGGTGTCTTGGTCAGTGTCAGTCAGTGTGTGCTCGGTCAGTGTGCTCAGTCAGTGTCGCGCGTGCTCGGTCGGTGTGCTGGCGTGGTCAGTCCGGTGTGTGCTCTCGGTCAGTGTGTGGTCAGTCAGTGTGCTGCGTGTGCTCAGTCAGTGTGCGTGTGCTCCAGTCCGTGTGTGCGTGGTGCTCAATGTGTGCTCAGTCAGTGTGCTCAGTCAGTGTGCGTGTGCTCAGTCAGTGTGCTCAGTCAGTGTGCGTGTGCTCAGTCAGTGTGCTCAGTCAGTGTGTGCTCAGTCAGTGTGCTCAGTCAGTGTGTGCTCAGTCAGTGTGCGTGTGCTCAGTCGGTGTGCTCAGTCGGTGTCGGTGCTCAGTCAGTGTGCTCAGTCGCGTGTGTGCTCAGTCAGTGTGCTCAGTCAGTGTGCGCGTGCTCAGTCAGTGTGCTCAGTCAGTGTGTGTGTGCTCAGTCAGTGTGTGTGCTCAGTCAGTGAGCTCAGTCAGTGTGCTCAGTCAGTGTGTGTGCTCAGTCAGTGTCTGTGCTCAGTCAGTGTACTGTGTCCGGTGTGTGTATCTCAGTCGGTGTGTGTGCTCAGTCAGTGTGTGTGTGCTCAGTCAGTGTGTGTTCAGTGTGCTCAGTCAGTGTACTCAGTCAGAGTGTGTGTGCTCAGTCAGTGTGTGTGCTCAGTCAGTGTGCGCGTGCTCAGTCAGTGTGTGTTCAGTGTGCTCAGTCAGTGTGCTCAGTCAGTGTGTGCGTGGTCAGTCAGTGTGCTCAGTCAGTGTGTGTTCTCAGTCAGTGTGCTCAGTCAGTGTGCATGCTGTATAGGCTGTGTTGGTGCTGGGGAATGTTTGTTTTGCAGTTGGGAGTTTCGGTTTGTCCAGTGATGTTTTTATCCAATCGTATTTCGCGCAAACATTCTTTTCATCAATGAATGCATTGAGAAAAATGGAAGATACAGCAGCACACCCCAGCAATCTAAATGCGCACATTTACTTCCATTTCCGTCCAGTTTATCTGCAGTATTACTGGTTTACCTTTATTTTAAATTGGTATTGCTTGTCTTGTATCAATACAATTGAAATAAGGTCATTATTTAGCATCTTCAGTAGCTCATTCCTTTAACACTAGAACCACCACAGCAGTCATTTTGACAGTTTTCACTTTTAAATTTAAATTCCTCTGCGTGTGTGAAAGATACGCAGTTGTCCTTTCTTGATTTTTCCTAAATCCATGTATTAAATACCGGATGGCGTTTGAAGGCAGGCAAAAAAAAAAAAAAAAGTTATAATCCCCTCTCCAGAGCCGCTAGAGCCGGCCACTGACTGGATTTTACAGTCAGCATGTTTTTACTTTCAATATAACCTACAATCTTTATTTTATTTTTATATACAAGCCTGCTGTTATCTCTACTGGACCTGTCAGCCACCAATTCCTTCGTTTTGTACAAGGAACGCGACCAGGAAAATATCAGTAGGAGAGATTTCATCTTGAAGCTAGCCACAGCGCTCGCAGAAAACATTTGATCAGAAACTGCAAAGCTGCAGGCTGCTGCTGCTCAACCAGGATTCAGTGCTGCACTGAGGACACACGCAAGAGAAAAAACATGTGTTACTTTCGTTATATATATTTTTTGTCATTTTGAGTAATTGCTTATATGTGGCAAGTTAGAAAATAAACCCTTTATGTTTAATTGTTCATTTAAATACTGACGTTTGGCTGTTGCAGAGATTTGATATGATGCTTGAATAAAACTCTTTAGTTGTATCTGATAGTTTGTCTTTCATTTAATATTGATGTTGTTTAAAATGTAACCGCACAATGGCTGCTGGCGGGTGGTTTTAGGTATGCGATAACCGCGCGGTTCTAGTGTTAAGCCCAGGACTTGTCTGTTGACCGCTGCTGGCCTCTCTCCAGGGTCACAATGTCCCTTTGGTACTGTGGTGGGCAGAACTGGATAATAAGTGCAGTCTCACCCGTGTATTACACAGCCTTCATACCTCCTTGGATTGGTATTCTACACACTGGCTATTTACCTAAGCATTCTGTTTCAGTGCTTTCCTGCACTGTGTGGTTGGGTGCTGACAGCGATATGACACTATTACATCACCAAGGTCTTTCGTGGTGAGCCTGTTCTAGTTCTATCCGACACATTTGGTATTTGCATCCCACATGTAACATATATAGCCGAACACACAGACAGCCAGACAAAGAGACAGAGGGCCAGTCAAACAGGCAGCCAGCCAGCCACCAGGAGAGACAGCACAGACGCCCAGCCACAGAGAGACAGAGCAGACAGCACAGACACCCAGCCAGAGACAGCACAGACACCCAGCCATAGAGACAGCACAGACACCCAGCCATAGAGACAGCACAGACACCCAGCCACAGAGACAGCACAGACACCCAGCCATAGAGAAAGCAGAGACACCCAGCCATAGAGACAGCACAGACACCCAGCCATAGAGACAGCACAGACATAGAGAAAGCACAGACACCCAGCCAGAGACAGCACACAGCACTGATGCGCAGCCATAGAGACAGAAAAGACACCCAGCCATAGAGACAGTGCAAAGACACCCAGCTAGAGACAGTAGACACCCAGCCACAGAGACAGCAGACAGCACAGACGCCCAGCCATAGAGACAGCACAGACACCCAGCCACAGAGACAGCACAGACACCCAGCCACAGAGACAGCACAGACAGCACAGACGCCCAGCCATAGAGACAGCACAGACACCCAGCCAGAGACAGCACAGACATTCAGCCAGAGAGACAGCACAGACCCAGCCATAGAGACAGCAGACACCCAGCCATAGAGACAGCACAGACCCAGCCACAGAGACAGCACAGACACCCAGCCACAGAGACAGCACAGACACCCAGCCACAGAGACAGCACAGACAGCACAGATGCCCAGGGATAGAGACAGAACAGACACCCAGCCACAGAGACAGCAAAGACACCCAGCCATAGAGACAGCACAGACACCCAGCCATAGAGACAACACAGACACCCAGCCAAAGACAGCACAGCCATAGAGACAGCACAGCCATAGACAGCAGAGACACCCAGCCATTGAGACAGCAGAGACACACAGCCACTGAGACAGCACAGAAACCCAGCCATAGAGACAGCACAGAAACCCAGCCATAGACAGCAGACAGCACAGATGCCCAGCCATAAAGACAGCACAGACGCCCAGCCATAAAGACAGCACAGACATAGAGACAGCACAGACACCCAGCCATAGAAGACAGCACAGAAACCCAGCCACAGAGACAGCACAGACACCCAGCCACAGAGACAGCACAGACACCCAGCCACAGAGACAGCACAGACGCCCAGCCATAGATACAGCACAGACGCCCAGCCATAGAGACAGCTAAACAGACGTACTCTCAGCTCGCTCAGGTAGCACAGACAGCACAGACACCCAGCCATAGAGACAGCTAAACAGACGTACTCTCAGCTCGCTCAGGTAGCAGGCGACGGGGTTGAAGTCGACAACGGGCATGTTACCCGAGCCCCCTGCCGCCCCGCTCGGCAGCGCCCCCCTGCTGAAAACGATGCGTGGCGTGTCGACGGCCTGTGCATGCAGAGGAACCTGCTTGGGGTTCAGGTGAATCAGCACATCGTAGATATCCAGGGGAGGACGCAGCACCATCTGCAGGATGGGAGGGAGACAACAAGCACAGAAAATGTCAATACTGAGCACAGAAATCAACCTTGATTGCCTCAACCAATGACTTGAAGTTGACCGATGCACATTAGCTACAGGCATTTCTGACAAGTCTGTTTCTTTGCCTGAAACCATTTTAATGGGGAAGGTAAGCATTTCCACACAGTCCTGTCCTCCTCACCTTGACGCCCGCGGCTGACTTGGGTCCGTCAGCTGTGTCTCCAGGGACCCGTAGGCTCTCTGCAGCCAGAACGATCAGCCTCTGCAGGATCTGAAAGGAAAGCGCCCACAGGACAGAGATTAGCACGGCACACCGTGACACCATGCTGATCTGATTAAAATGACATCAACGAAGAGCACATCCTCGGAGACACAGAGCATGTGACATTTACCCAGAGCAGAATTCAAGATTCACTGTACTATCGAGGGATTGTCTAGGCAGACAGTATAGGTAAACTGGACACACACACAAAAAGAGACCAGTCAGGGCTGTACTGGGGCGGGAGACCAGGCTGGGTGTACTGAGAGGGATAGGGAGAGAGACCAGGCTGGGTGTACTGGGAGGATAGGGAGGACATCCAGGCCACATACCCTCGTGGGAGCATATATCCAGGCCAAGTGCACGGGAGGATGCCAGGAGAGAGAACTGGTACCAAGTACCGGGGACATATCCCGCAACAAGTGCGCCCGTATATATTGCATATATATATTAACTCAAAAATAAAGTGCAACGATGACAGACATATATCCGGTACAAGTGCAACGGGACATATTAACCCGTAAGACCGCGCACCATATATATTAACCGGTACGGGCGCACCGTGAGCACCGTATTAACTGGTAAATGTAAGCATAACGTATTAACCATACCGCGCACCGTGAGCATATTAACCTGCGCAACCGCATATATTAATCCCAATGCAACCTATCGA
>JAHFZB010000462.1:0-46451 GCA_036884735.1 Huso huso
AAAGACAGGGAAAAGAACAGCATGAAATATAGGGAAACATAATGGTAAATTAACATGTCTATTGCTAAGATAAATATGTGGCAATAGAAAGACTTACTCACAGCCACTGGCACAGCACTTTGTCTCCCCATGTTTTATATGGGGAGTTATGTTATTTTTTTCCATAGTTCCATGGTTCTGTTTTTTTTAATATGTTTTTTGGGCATATCAGGGTGTTTTATAATGCTTACCTGTGCTTTATTATTAATCTTGGTTGTGCTTTTACTCATGGGACATCTAACTTTATATTAGGTTATTTTATTATGTATTTGTTTTACATATGTTTTACCAGACCTCCTGTGTTTTTGCATAATGTTTCCCACAAGCTTTACCAGATCCTCTGTGTTTACAATGTTTCCCATGTTTTACCAGACCCTCTGTGTTTAATAATGCTCCTTATGTTTCACTAGACCTCTGTGTTTTGTATAATGTTTCATGTTTTAATTGCAGAACTCTGTGTTTTACCTCATGCTTCCCTATGTTTCACCAGACCTCTGTAAAGTTTTATTAATGCTTCCCTGTGCTTTACCAGACCTCTGTGCTTTACAATGCTTCCCCATGTTTTACCAGACCCTCCTTGTGTTATACTCTGTGTTTTACCAACCCTCTCTCTAGCTTAACATGTTTCCCTCATGCTTCACCAGACCTCTGTGTTTTACAATGCGCCCTTATGTTTTAAATTAGACCTCTGTGTTTACAATGCTTCCCTATGTTTTACTAGACCTTCTTTTACCTAGAGTAGTAGAGTAGTAGCAGATGTTTTACGGTCGTTAATTATACTGTGTGTTTCTTGTCAAACTGCACATTGGAGATTCAGTGTAGCTACAACAGACTATGGACAGGCAGCATTTATGAAATGATCACTAAAAGGTTAAATATTTATTTTCTTTTTTCTTTCTTTCTTTCTTTTCTTTCTCTTTCTTTTCTTTCTTTCTTTGAGATTGAATAGATCTGTTTCAATTGTTGTATGTACTCATTACAAAAGTGATAACTTGATAACACACACACGCGACATAATACATACACAGGTATACGACACATAGACACGCGGCACAAGACACACACAGATTCAGTGACTCTTTCTACAGACCTTTTCATCCAACATCAAACACTTTTCCAGAGTTCATTTCAGAGTAGTGAAACCTGAGCCTTCATCTTCTCCTCTATTCTTTTCTCCCCCTTCTCTGCTCTTCCACCCACACTTCATTCCTCTCCTCTCTTCTCCTCCTCTCTCCTCTCTTTCTCTCTCTCCCTTCCCATTCTCTCAGTTGGCTTTCCCTACTCTCTTCATCCCACCTCCTCCTCTCTCACTCTTGATGGTTGGGGTTTCTAACAGGTGTCAGTAGCCCCGTCAGACAAGCTGGCAGCATCCTGTGAGTAGCTCTGCAGTGCACCTGGGAAATATCACAAGGCCTGCAGACTGGGATTAATGAGACAGAGCTGGACAAGAGGCAGAGGGGGAGAGAGAGAGGGAGAGAGGGAGAGGAGAGGGTGAGAGACTGAGACACAGTTGGAAATTAAGTGATAGCCTTAAGACAGAGGGTAGGAGACTCTGCCAATGAGAGTGGTGGGGATGGAAATGGCTACCTAGCCATGTTGTTGATGCTGAATCACAGGGATCCTTAAGACCCAATTTGATAAAGTTTTGAGATCAATCAGCTACTAGGGAACCAGATGAGTACTGATATTGACAGAAGATTCTTCCTTAAGTCCCAATAAAACATTAACGTGAATAGCTAAGAAAGAGAGAGAGGAGGAGGAGGAAAGGAAGAGAGAGAGAAAGGCTAGAGAGGGAGGGGAAGTAGTGGGAAGGGAACTGTTCACCTAATCTAAAAAGGCAGAGACTGGTTCAACCTATTAAGTAGCTACTCTGATAGTTATTTACTGCCTAAATGGTTTAAAAAATGCCCTTGTGTTTGCAGTGTATGTGTCTCCTGCATCCTCATTGTGTGTGTATCCCCAGTGTGTGTGTACAGTGTGTGTGTGTGTATCTCCACCTGTATCTCAGTGTATCCTCAGTTTGTCCTGCGCGGTTCCAGGGCACCGTGTCCTCACAGTGTGTCCTCAGCATGTCCAACGTGTCCCAGGGTATCCCCATCTGCTGCCACTAGTGTGTCCTGAAAGGTGTCCCAGTATCTCCATGCAGGGTCAGTGTGTATCCAGTGTATACTCAGTACGTCCTCAGGGTATCCCATTCATGCTCAGTGTGTCGTTAGCTCCTTCGAAGCAGTAGATAATTAAAGCAAGCCATAAAATCAAACTAAAAAAACAAAGTGAGAGAGCAACCTAATAACTGGGATTTGGACTGAAAGTACAGACAGCTCGTCATTCAGACAGCACAGAAGTACTTGTGCGGCCTTGCCACAAATATATAGAGAACACAAGATTATTATACAACAACACACGCCGCTATATATATTCTTGTTTTATAGCATTTAAAGTGATTGGAACAAAATAATTCATAAATCTTGCCAGTCAAGACTTCCCTCTTCACAATACAAACTACATGTTAAACATCGAGCACTAAAGAATTCTCTCATTCAATACAAATCATTTGCTGTTATGTCACACGTCTCCTTGGTCATCTGGTGAGGCATTGCTTCCCCACCAATCAGCTGCTTTCTTATTGATTGATGTGTCCAGAAGACACTGCTGATGATCTTAGAAGTGCCAGTCTAACAGATTTGCAGAGAGTCTAGTGAAGAACTGTGCTGTGTTACAATGTTTATATCATGTTTCTTTCTTTCTAAAACTGCACATTTTGAGACCTGTGTAGGTAAATAGAAGTGACATGGAAGAGGTCGAATGATGAATATTTCACTACTTAGTATATTTATTTACCAGTAAAAGTCACTTTAATTGATTTCTACTTATTGATCGTATTCGCGGTTTCTGTTCTGTTGTTCTCTACAGTATTGAAAGCGATACTTCCAGTTGTAGGCTCTCCCCTCTTGTGCTCCACTAGCTTGTACTAAACTGCGCTCTGCTGAAAAGAAACAGTAAACCAATCTTCCTGTTGATCTTCATCGCTTTGTTCTCCTCGCCCTTAGACCTTCTAAATCCACCAAGTTAAATGCTCCTCTCATTTCCACTCTTTACCTAGTCTTCTACTAACAATCCCTGTAAATCTTTTTCATCTTTTTCCATCCTTTAGCCCTCTTCCCTCTCCCCACCTTCCTTCTTAGCCCAGCTCTTTACGACTTGCCGCCGGGCTCTTCTCTCTCCAAAATCACTGACCGTCCTTAATATGTCCCTCTTCCCTACCTAAATTTTATCCTCCTTCGCTCCCCTTCAGATTTCATCTTGTTTCCCCTGCTCTAGTGTGTTAAACCCACTATGTTTGGACCTCTCCCCACTCATATCTTTTCTCCAGGTTGCTGCTCCCCAGCCTCTACTCCTTTCATTTCCTCTCCTCTCTTAACACCTCTATTGTTTCCTCTGTTTTCTAAACAGGCTTCATCACCCCATCTTAAAAGAACCCTCCGTTGATCCCTCATCCCACCAGAACTACCCTTCTGTTCTGTTTCCTTCTCTAAAACCCTTGGCAGTGGTAATATCGCCAGTTCTGCTTTTCTGTCAACACATTCTCTGCTTGACCCCTCCAATCTGAGCGTTTTGCCTGGCACACCCACTGGAACTGCTCATTCTCCCCCATTTAATATAGGCTTACTTTCACCCCCTGTCGCCTCTCCCTCCCTTGTCCCACTTTTCCCTGACCCTCTCTTGTTGCCTTTGACAGCTGACCACCTAGTCTCTCTGTGGAAAGTGTCTCTCTGTGTGCGAGTGTCTGTGTGTGTGTGTGTTCATGTGTCTGTGTGAGGTGTGTATCTGTTTCTGTGTGAGCATGTCTGTGTGTGTGAGTGTCTGTGTATGTGAATGTGTGTCTGTGTGAGTTTGTCTCTGTGTGTGTGTGTGTGTGTGTGTGTGTGTTCAGGTGTGTGTGTATTCTGTGCGAGCGTCTCTGTGTGTGTGTGTGAGTGTTCTTGATTCAGAGCAATAGATGACACATTACTGCATTATTCATGCCCTGTAGCAACTGTGATTATGAATCGTGGCATAAGTGTAGTCTGGTTCTCAGAATAAACAACTCGAGGGATGAGAAAGAACAGCAGTATTATTTCAATCGCTCTTCCTGAATCGGATGTCAGGGGCCTGAAACAGTGCTAACAGGGAGTTTTAAAGACATTCCCTTCCCTCTCACGCTCCCCTGGGGTGCATGTCCCTGAAATATAATGTCTGTGTGTGTCTGTGATACAGAGTTTGCATGTAACTTGCTTTCTATGACCTCAGTTATTGAGAGTCTGTCATTTTAGTTTTGTATGTAAATGCTTATACAATCGTGATGAAACTTGCCTACCATCATCTTTATGACCATGATCACAGAGTAACCAAGGCTTTATTAAAATCCTTTCTCCCACTCTTCTGAGTATTTATTCCTTCATTTCTCCCTCTCCCTTCTCCTTTCTACCCACCTCCCCTCCTCCCTCTCCTCCCTCCCCCATCACTCTCCCCTCCCTCTCCACCCCCACTCTGTCCTCCTCTCCTTAATAGCTCAGTTCTCTGAGAGTACTGTGTGTATTTTATTAGGCACTCTAGTCCTGAATTTTTTTGATCACAGAGCACAGGCTCATTAGCAAGTCAATAAGCCAGAGAAAATTAAGATTGTTGCAATTTACTCCCTCAATACATTATGAACATTAAGAAAGTTCTGTTTAATGAAATAAATCCTTCAATGAGTACTAACAAAAAGTTTTCCAGTCCATTATCTTGATTAACAACATTTTCACTGACTCTGTGACAGAAATACAATGATTCTTGGTTGTAAATCTCCTCCCGACCTGTGAGGGCGCTTAGCAGCGAGAACAGAGTACCTTGACAGGCCGGCTGACAGTTCTTTCCCCAGGGTTCAAGGGAAGTCAGCCAGCTATAAAGGGGCGGAACTCTGGTGCATTAACTCATCGACCCGAAAGGAAACGAGGGTGCATTTTATGATTGGAGGTGGTTGCACTCGCTACCAAGGGGTCATGTGTGGTGACCATAAAAGGGGACGAGAGACGCAATCTGTGCCTTCGGCTTTGTGTTATTGAACCTGAAAGGACCGAGAGAGACCCAGTGAATTATCGATCGGAGTGTTTGTTTGTTTGTTCATAATTGTCTTGTTTGTTATTATTGACGGTTAACCCGGAGCTGTGTCAGGGCCACCACAAAACCGGAGCAGCACTGCACTATTGTCACCCTGTATCACCCACCACAACCACTACCATGACCCAACTGGTGAGGTTTACTGTGGGAATGGATATTTGTAAGTTTGTTCTTTGCACTGTAACCCTGTTAAAGAGTTACTCTCTGCACACATTGTTGTGTATGCCGAGATTATTTGGTCACCAGACCCTGGATACAAAAGTAAACCTTTTTCCAAACTGGATTACACACCTCTCTGTCTTAATTACACACCATCACTCCTGCACCTGCCCCATCAGCCACTTTTGCTAATTCCCCTTTAAAGGAGTGCTAGCCATCATTAAAATCCATTCTCTTCCATCTTATACTGAGAGGCAATGGGAGCACAAGTATAGGGCATCTACAATGGGATGAGGCTGGTAGAATGGGACCACAGTAGTCTAACCATACCCAGATGATCTTCAATGGCAGACAGACAGACAGACAGACAGACAGACAAAGTGGAACTACAATGGTTCTGTAATATACTGAGAGGGCAATGGAAGCAATAAGTACAGGCAGCTACAATGGATAGGACAATGCTACGTGGAGAAGTGTTTTAAGCTTATGATCATTGAAGTTTAGTGTTTGGTAACTAGTGGGTGCTAATTCATCAGACAGATGGACCTAATGGTTCACATCAGCTCTTTCCCGAACATTGCCGCTACAGGTTCTGTTTGCGTTGGCAGTGTAATTAAGACCATTGAGGCACTTCTCTCTAATTAGCTGGAGCAATTAGCTGCTGAAAGTGCCGGCCTGCGTGGAAACTCAAAGGAAGTGAAAGATAAGCTACCAGACAGATTGGAGATTCTGTTAAAGACGTTGCTATCTGAATTGTCTCAGCCAGGCACTGCCATTCATTATAGAGTTCATTAATGTTTTTGAATGAAACATGTTTCAGTGCACATTTTCATTTTATTATGTATTTATTTATTTTACATTGAAAGTGGCCAATAATTTAACCCCAATTTCTCCCCAATTTAGACAGTCCAATTTTTCCCCTTCTCACCGCAGCAATTCCCCACAAAGCTGCTTTGGGAGAAGGTTCAGTGGATCCCGATCCCACGATCGAGCCAGCCTCTTCCACACCCAGGAACTTCGAGAGGCGGATGTCAGCGAAGCATACCGCCTCTGAGGGCAAAGGCCAGCCCTGCAGGTATCTGCTCTGAGCTCACTGAGCTCCATTGCCAGAGTGTTCGCTGTAGAGCGATGAGGAGAACAGTCCCCCGCCGGTTTTGTTTCTAACTGGTAATTAAAAAACACCGCCATCCAGGAGTCAGAATACCAAAGTCATCGCCCCTAGTATGGTAAGCATCTATCCAGTCATGGATTGAGATTGAACTTTGCTATCGGAGGGGGCTAAGGGTATTTCAGGGGATGTGATCGATGCAATCTGTTCCTTTGTTATGGTTACGAAAGGACCTGCAAAGGAGTGCTTAAAAAATAACCTTGAGTGTTTCATGTTATTTTGTTTTGTCGTATAAACTAATATTTGTTTGTCATTATTAGACGGCTAAACTATCCGGAGAGCTGCGCTACAAAAGCCAGTATTAAACCAGAACTGCACGGCACTGTTGTTCATTATCAACTTGTATTGCACCACCTGCACAAAGAGCACTCACTACTAGATGAAGTGATCGTGTCTGTATTTGTGTGTGTCTTGTTTAGTGTCTTATTATTTCGCTAGTTATTATTTATCAGCCAATAAAAGAGCTGTTTAACCGTGAACTATGTTGTTTCATTCCCTGAGCACTGCATCACCTCTACACCTGTGCACTGCAAACCACATTGCCACATAACTGTAAGATTTTCTTTCAAAACTGCACATTTGAGACTGTAGCTAATGGAACTGCAAAATGGACTGAAGGGAGTGATTTTGTTAACGACAATTACAGCGCCAATGCACTAGAATGAATCCTTTAAAGTTTCCCACAGTGGATTAAAACATGTGTTCTGTTTTCCCATGGTTATTATGGATTTACCATGTTTTTTTTTTATTTTATTTTTTAAATATGCCTTGCAATGCGTACCTATGCTTTATTACAGAAAACTTTCAGAAGGGTTAGTTTACTATGTTTTTTTGTATATATTTTACCATACCTCTGTGTGCTTTACAATGCTTCCTTATGCTTGTATTATATCTTTGCTGCAAGGCTGTTGGAACTAGGGTGCTGGGGTGCTACATCACCCCCTGGTTTTGCATGGATTCCATCATATTGGGGTTACAGTTTTGTTCAATGGCTTTCAGCACCCCCTCTTTACAAATTGTTCCAGTGCCACTGCTTTGCTGTGTTTTTTTACTGTGGGAAACTTTTATAAAGGTTAGTTTAATTTGTTTTTGTAATATGCTTTACCATACTTCTCTGGGCTTTTACAATGCTTATCAGTGCATTACTAGGCTTTCACTGTGCTTGATTACACTTTGCTGTACTATGCATAACTTTTATCAGGGGACATACATTATTCAGAGCATTGGCACAAACTAACATTCAAACATTTGCTGATATTGAATCTTTTGGAACCCACGCTGAAATGTAATGGCAACAAAAGTTAGCTTTTCTAATGTGACTATTCCCAATTTAATTATATAGCTGGAAACATTGTTTGTTTCATAACTGGTAATTAAAACACTTGAAACCTCCGCTGCTAAAACCAGGTCACAACATTTTGCAGTAACATGTTTTTTTTGTTTGACACAGTGAACAAATTCACAGACTTCAGAAGAATTAATGATTCCTATTGTTCTAACAGGACGGTTCCCACTTGACTTTTTCGATGCCAAGCTGCAGAAGTGGCAGCCGTGAGTTAGAAAATAGTTTCGGGGGGCAGAAATGATGGCTAAAGACCCTCACCCTCAGATTGGAACCCAGGTTTCCAGAGGAAGGGGGAAAAAAAAAAAGGCATTAGAGGGTAGTGTCTGTCTGACAGCATTCACAATAATGTGCCTGTATTGCACTCCAGTTGAAAAGTCAGGATTTCTATTCAAATGATGGGACATTATTGTTTTCATGTTTCATATTTTATTAGAGCCTGTAGCATAACTTCAATAATTACAGCGAGATCATAACCCAGGCTTTATTAAAACTAGCAGCATTATAACGTCCCGCTTTGAAATCCATTTATTTCTTCTTAATAGCACAAAAAACAACATCCTGCTCTCCCTTTTAAAGGAGCTCAAACCAACTTTAAAATCCATTCTTCTTACTTTATTTGCACTAGCAATATTGTCACTGGTCTAAAGTAGTGCTAACCAATACTCCTTTACATGTTAGGATTTCAAAGCCTGTGATATCACTGTTTTATATAAAGGTGTTCCGATGCTAGCTAGATCTGTTTCATGCCTGTCCCACATTCGCCATACAGATGCTGAAACTTGGCATGTCAACGAAAGACAGAATTACTCAATATGAATTTCTTCTGACAAGGCACTCTGCTTGGTCTTAAAATATAACAGCTATTTATAAATCATGGTGACTTAAATATTCCTGTGAAAAAATTAAAATAAAACAGGGAGGCACAATAGATAACACCATGAAAAAAACTTGGAGGGACTGTCTGAATCATTGTTGGTGACACAGTATTATAAAAATACTGTCTGGGAAAGCTATAAGGTTATTTCACCACAGTTTTTTTTTCTATTTAATTATGATTCTTAAACACCCATTCATCTTTCAAGTGCAGAGTGAAATGCATTTCTTTTGCTCTCCTGTAGTGGTTTCTTACCCTTACAGCACCACCTAGTGGGGAAAAAAAGGCTGAAAAAGCAAATCAGCACACTGTAAACTCTGTATTAGACGGGTTATAAATTTTAAAGTTTATAATTTACATTCAAACCCTCTTAATATCACTCCTGTTAATGCCATTCCTCTCTCGTTAGTATCACCATATTGAAATGTCTCTCGGACGGAACATAACAGAAATTAATGGAGACATAAACCCAGGTCCTATTGTGCGTGACTCTGCAGCAGTTGTGATGAATAGTTCACCCCCCCTAGTCTGTGTAAGTCGCTTGGGATAAAAAAAAGCATCTGTTAAATGACTCATTAATAATAATATCAGTCCGGTTTCCCAATCACACAACTGATTGTCCCTCCACTTGCTATCACTTTGGGAAACAAAGTATACCATAGAAGGTTTCCACACTGTTACAGATTTCCAATGTAATCATTACAATGTGCTGCATGGCTATTAAAAAATTACATTAATAAAAAACTGTTGTAATCGATGCAATACTTAGTACCATATACCATAAATTTGTCAATTGAAAACGAGGAATACTGGAGAACAAATGATGTGAGAAATATACAGAGATTCATAAATATCTACCCTTTTTTGTATACAAGTGATTTTAAGAAATGTGTATATATTATTTTCAGTATATACCGACAGCCTATCTACCACCACCCCCCAGATAGCAATCAACCACTTTCAAATCTATCCAATATATTGTCTGCACATACAAATCCCCCATTCTTCATCATCCCCCCCCCACCCAAATGGGGACAGACTAAAATGAATGACAAACAGAATGCCCATTGACTATAATTGTGTGGTAAAGTGGTTTGTAGTGCACAGGTGTAGAGGTGATGCAGTGCTTAATAGCACACCTGATCTCATTGAGATCGATCCCATCGATTCAATGGGACATTATAAAGCAAAAATCATGATAAAGGGACAAAGGCAAACAGATACAACACGACAAAAACTCATGGTTGCTTTCAGCTTTACCGCCCTTTACAGGTCTTTCCCAACCATAACAAAGGAACAGATCGCTCGGCCATCTCCTGATATACCTTCAATTCGCCCCAGGTGGTGAGCAACTCAATGCCCTCCAATCCTTGACTGACACATCATGTAGCAGGGCAGCAGGAGAGAAGCCCTGCACATGAAAAGGGGGCGGGGCAAAGCCCTGCCATAAAATGTGGGCTTTGGTTTTGTATTGTTTATTTATTTTAGAACAGGTGCCCCTCTGCCCTGTCTTTAGTGTGTATTATTTTGTATCTGTTTTGTTTCGTTTTGTATTTATTTAAAAATATATATGACAGCGAGTCAGTATGTTTTGTTATTGTTTTACAGCGTGGATGGGAAGCCCCATCCATATTAAAAAAAACCTTGTGCAGAAGGTGACCATCTCCCGAGTTAATTAATTGTTTACCTGGTTGATGGTCACCTGTATAAAAGTCTGCAACTTTCAGCGCTCTAGGTGGATGTTCGAAGTGAGAACTAGAGTGGAGAGACAAGAGAGAAAACAAAAACTAAAATATAAATCGGACAGTGACAGCAACTGCCCAGCCTGACCCATTGTTTGTGTTTAGTGTTCATTATTTTTTTTTTTTAAACTTTTATTTTGCTCTGAGCGTTGTTTTATTATTTAAATAAAACAGCTACGCCCGCCTTTTGCGCTGCAGTACTGCGTTTGTTTTTGTTCTGCAGTCTGGCTGAAGTCATCACACCGCTACCCTGTCACATTGCCTACTGCAGTAAAGGCGTGACTTCTAGTATTGTGGCTTTGTCCCTTTTGATGGATGGCCGACTTCGACTGACCCTGGAATGAACTGTCAAAACATCCAGTCCTGGGCACACTGTTCCTGTTCTACAAGCCCTCAGGTCGGGAGGAGATTGTTGACTCAGATTAATTTGCTCTCTGTCACAAATAAGAGAAGGAATGCCCATTGACTACAATGGAGAAAGGAATGGCCATTGATGAATGAAGAACATAAGAAAGTTTACAAACGAGAGCAAGCCATTCAGCCCATCTTGTTCGTTTGGTTGTTAGTAGCTTATTGATCCCAGAATCTCATCAAGCAGCTTCTTGAAGGATCCCAGGGTGTCAGCTTCAACAACATTACTGAGAGTTGGTTCCAGACCTCGCAATTCTCTAAAAAAAAGTGTCTCCTATTTTCTGTTCTGAATGCCCCTTTATCTAATCTCCATTTAGGACCCCCTGGTCCTTGTTTCTTTTCAAGTCGAAAAAGTACCCTGGGTCGGCATTGTCAATACCTTTTTTAGAATTTTGAATGCTTGAATCAGATCACCTGGCAGAGTCTTCTTTGTTCAAGACTGAACAGGTTCAATTATTTTAGCCTGTCTGCATACGACATGCCTTTTAAAACCCGGATAATTCTTGTCGCTTTTCTTTGCACTCTTTCTAGAGCAGCAATATCCTTTTGTAACGAGGTGACCAGAACTCAACACAATATTCTAGGGTGAGGTCTTTACTAATGCATTGTAAAGTTTTAACTTTACTTCCTTGATTTTATTCAACACTTTTCATCATACATCCCAGCATCCTGTTGGCCTTTTTATAGCTGCCTCTTCTGTCCCAAGGTGGCCTGTCTTTGTTTCTGAGAATTTTGTAGGTCAGTAGCCTTTCGTGATAATGAATTGACAAATTAATTAATGAATTATTAGATGAATTAACAACACGTTTATGAAATTACTGTATGAATTGACGAATTTATGTACCTAATGCTGGACAAAATTGACCAATTGAATTGACAAATAAATTGACAAATTAATGGCTGGATAGTTTTGACACAAATGGCGCTCCAGATATCTCTACCATTCTACACAGATTAAGTTTATACACTAGACTATACAGCGTGGTAGCTCCCTCTAGTGGTCTGAATATATTTAACATTGTAACATTAAGTATCTCCACTTAATTTACTATAAAATACCCCATTCTTTCGTGCCACCAGCTGAAAAGGAAACACCTGTGCTTTCGCAGAGCTTTTGTGGCTGTCGTTTACAAAACATAATGACAGGTTTAACAAGCAACGAATCCAGTCACGTGTTGTTTATTTTCATTCGCTATGATTCCAAAACAATTCCACACTTGATTTACCTCCAACTTCTTATCCACCACATGATACAAACCCTGCGAAATATTTTTAATATCACCGAGCAGACGTGATAAAAAAAGATCCTTAGATGTATCAAACAAGCGAGAACAACACTGGACTCTCCTATCGCCTCCTGCTTTTAGTGCAGGAAATGCCAGTACATTTACCTTCTAGACGTTATTTGGGAAAGGGTTACAGACGATTACGCTGAAAGGACAGAAAACTTTTCTTTCAAATTCAGACCGCAAATTATTTTTTTTTGGTTCCCACCCGAACTCGCAAAACCGCGAAAAGTTCACATTCCGACGAACTCGACCCGCTTTTGCGTGTCACCCGCGGGCCCTGCGACAATGAACCCAAAGACTCTTCAGAGCCAACACATCTTTATAAAAAGAGATTTTCCTTCTATACATCATAAATTTGGCACTGTTGTGGTATTTTAGCACGCAGTTAATATTACATTAGAGTAAATCAATCGATTCTGTATTAAATAGAATTATCATTTAATTAGGGTTATGAAAGTTTGGTTCATATCTCATCAGATTCTAGTTTGTCTAAATGCGGATTCTTGTCATCTAAATAACACTCAACCATTATGTTAGATGCAAACACTTCCACTGTATATAGATAACATGTTCAAATTAAATGTATCAGACAATTAAAAAAACAATAGGTATTGAATATAACGCTTTCAGAGAAGTGGTTGGCTCTTAAAAGAGCCTTTGGGTTCACTGTGTTTTTGTTTTAGGGGATATGCAGTTTAAGCGCGTTCCCTCGGATGCGGCGGCCAGCTGGATGTCTTTGGGCATGATGGTGACTCTCTTGGCGTGAATGGCACACAGGGTTGGTGTCCTCAAAGAGCCCGACAAGGTAAGCCTCTAGCCTCCTGCAGCGCCATCACAGCGGAGCTCTGGAAGCGCAGGTCGGTCTTGAAATCCTGAGCGATTTCTCGGACGAGCCGCTGGAAGGGCAGCTTGCGGATCAGCAGCTCGGTGGATTTCGATAGCGGCGGATTTCCCTCAGCCACAGTCCCAGGCCTGTAGCGGTGAGGTTTCTTCACGCCGCCGGTAGCAGGGGCGCTTTTTTCGGGCAGCCTTGGTGGCGAGCTGCTTCCTGGGCGCTTTTTCCCACCGGTGGACTTACGAGCGGTCTGCTTGGTTCTTGCCATTTCTAAACTCTTACATACAGTATCACAAACTCTAAAAATATAACACAAGCAAGCCGACACCACAGCATTTATTGAGTAACTGAGCTGCTCTGATAGGATGAGTCATTTAGGGCGGTTTATGTTTCCTCATTGGTTATATTCAGATTCTCAATAACTGATTGGGTGATTTGAATTTTGCGCGCATTCTATGACACGGCCACTGTCCCGTCCGGTTTGCGCTGCTTTTAATACGCTTCTGATTTTCTCCTTGTTATTCAGTCTCACTATTCTATTGAAATATACATGTCATTGTTTTGAAAGAAAGCAATCGAAGACAATGCAATATCGATTCATATTTATAAAGAACCCGTAGCTCACGTCTCACTTTTGTATTTAAGAATACTAACAATACTTTATATATTTGCAATGAAACGAGGCAGATTGTGTTTCATTGGATTGTAAAAAAAAAAAAACATCCACAAACAGACAACACCCTTCTTCGTGGCAAAGAGGGAAAACAGATTCAATTAAAAATGAATAAATAGAATGAAAAAAATAATAATACTTTTAAAAGTGTGACTGGGGACAACACTATAAGCCCCAGCAGTTATCTCAGTCGAGTTTTGTGTCTCCCGGCTGCAGTGAGTCTTCATACCGGAGAGACGCACTGAGAAAGAGAGCTCCGACAACACAGGACTTGGGGGGATATATCACACAACCAGCAACTATATCAGGGGAGGCGTGAGAAACATTTATTTCAAACACTGAACATATTTAACTGTACAACAAACGAAGCAGTACATTATAAACACAACGTGGAGAAGTCTGTTCAAGTGGCCAGGAGCAGAAATACAGAACTTCGTGAACTTCAATGAAACGTAATATTGTCTTTCAACAGTTCGGTTTTTCATTCATGTGAGGATTGTAATCACCCGCCAATGTGGCACCTACTGCCAGTTTGTGATATCAGTACTTACAATTGTTACGTTTTAGTATTTCAAATTGAACTAATTGGTTATTTCTTACTGTGAAGTTGGTATTAAACATAAACAGATTCAATGTGCTCTTACTGAAAAAAGGTGGCTCTTAAAAGAGCCTTTTTGGTTTTATAGATGTTGAAGTGGCGTCCGAATGATTTATTTCTTGGCTGGCTTCTCGGTTTTCTTGGGCAGCAGCACGGCCTGGATGTTGGGCAGCACTCGCCCTGAGCGATGGTGACCTCCCATCAGCTTGTTGAGCTCCTCGTCGTTGCGGACAGCAAGCTGCAGGTGACGCGGGATGATTCTGGTTTTCTTGTTGTCCCGGGCGGCGTTCCCGGCCAGCTCAGGATTTCAGCAGTCAGGGTACTCGAGCACGGCGGCCACACCGGAGCTCCAGCGCCGACACGCTGGGCATAGTTTCCCTTCCGCAGCAACCTGTGAACACGACCGACTGGGAACTGCAGTCCTGCCCTGGAGAGCGACCTTTGCCTTAGTACAGGGCTTTACCGCCAGTCTTTCCTCTTCAGACATCTTCACTGTAGTTCAGAATATCACAACAATAAATGCGAGTCTGTTCTCTTGCTCTTTATAGACGCTGCCTCATTCTTAGAATGTTAAAAATCGTCACTGCGAGGAGGGCGGGCAGTATTTCATTGCGTGCCTCTGATTGGTTGTATCATTCCCTGCCCGCTGTTTCTAGTTTGGCGCTGTTCTGCGGGATTGTCTTTTGTTTCTCTTGGCGCTCATTTTTGAATTGAACCCAGTTGAAACACAATGTAACAGTTTAGAACTGTTTAAAACCACACTGCCCGAGTCATGTCGATTTCAGTTATAAGTTCTGTGCGCTTCAATTAAGCAGAAAGCCGATATTGTTGATGGTCCCTTTTTGTTTACATGGTGTAAAAGGTAGTTGCAGCTGCAGCTATACCAGCTGACCCCTGGATTTTGCTGGGTGCGTTCAGGGAGATCATTCTGCGCTGATTCTGTGCAGAATCTGACCAGTTCATAGAAGATCATTCGCTAAACTGGTCAGATCTGCAGAATGACCCCGTGAACGCACCCCTCTTTCTTGTTATAAAACCACTCTGTCAGCCAAATACTAGTATTTAATGCAAACAAATTGAAATACGTATGTTAATTTAAAACCAAAAATCCTTTACAATAGATGTATAAGTTAATCATAACTCTTTCTAATATGACAGAACGTTAAATTAATTAATAGGGCATACAATAGACTGCATTTTCTTTTTGTTATTTTCTATTATGATCATTAATCAGTGGTTATCTTTACCTTACTACCCTCTTTATAAAGGCTGGGAAGGTAACGTTCCTTTAAATGCCGGGAGCTGTAGATTCTTGTTTTCGTATTAATTTTTCTAATGTATTAACGTGACCCTTTGTGTTAAGAGTATGATACAATACACCCGAATCATGATCAAGCTGCTATGAAACAATCGCATTGGTAGAAGAAGCAAGAAGTCAAAATCATGCAAAAAATTATTTTGTGTTTCTACATATAACTTGTTATTAATGAATATTGAGTTATTGATGCATTTAACATGAAAAACATAAGACCTAAACTAACCGTTGTAGAAAAAGGCTGAATTCAAACTAAACTCGAAAAAAAAAACACAGCTCGCTGTAAAGTCACCCCCCTACTGCGTTTGCAACCAATCACATCGAAATACTCCGTCACGTTGCTTGGTTCACAATTGAACATTCTCAATCTAAAAGATTGTTTGGTAATAATTTGCATACAGGCTGTATAAATAGTGGGGCTCTGGTGCTGGTTGCTCATTCATCTTTGAACTGCATCAGAAGAAATGCCAGAACTGAAAGCTGCATCCGCGGCGAAGAAAGGCTCAAGAAGGCTGTTGCCAAGACCCAGCCTAAGGGGAGGAAAGAAGCGCAGAAAGACCAGGAAGAGGCTACGCATCTACGTGTACAAAGTGCTGAAGCAGGTCCACCCCGACACCGGCATCTCTTCCAAGGCGATGGGCATCATGAACTCGTTCGTCAACGACATTTTCGAGCGCATCGCCGGCGAGTCGTCCCGCCTGGCTCACTACAACAAGCGCTCCACCATCACTTCTCGGGAGATCCAGACAGCCGTGCGCCTCCTGCTGCCCGGAGAGCTGGCCAAGCACGCCGTGTCTGAGGGCACCAAGGCCGTCACCAAGTACACCAGCTCCAAGTAAACCGAGACCGTCCCTGCTCCGTCTTTACAATACAAAAGGCTCTTCTAAGAGCCACCCAAATACCAGAGAAAGAGATTTAATTCCTATTTTAATCGTGCTTTTATATATTAAAATTATAAATGTATTGGTGGTAAGGACGTTTTTCCTCCTTATTTAACTTGAAAGGAAAAGCTACATTGAACAACAACTTACATTCTTCAGAAATGGAATACTTTGATCATTTAAGGGTTACCTATAAAACTTGCTTGAGATTGTGTCTCTGCAGGACCAGATTTGTCCACCCCTGGGTTAGTGTCCAGCGGGCACGTCTTCTGTGCATCCTACTTACTTGGAGGTACAGGAGGTTATTACATAAGCACACCCAAACCAGAAGAAACCACAATAATAAAAAAATGTAATGAATAGATTTTAACAGTGCAAAAATTAAAACAATAATCATTTCAATCCGAATCGAAATTAGGCGGATAAAATGCTCTCCAGAGACAGACGTGTGAGGTCATTGAGGGCGTGTCTGGGGTTAAGGCGCTCATTCTAGGACTGTGAATTTCAACCAGGTCCGCTTTGTGTTCATAACACTGCGACTCACTGGGTAGTTTTTATTTCAATTTGGTATTTTGTTGTTTTAGTCTGAAGATGTCTGGTCGTGGCAAGGGAGGTAAAGGACTCGGAAAAGGGGGTGCTAAGCGTCATCGTAAAGTGCTCCGTGATAATATCCAGGGCATCACCAAGCCCGCTATCCGCCGCCTGGCTCGCCGCGGAGGAGTGAAGCGAATCTCCGGGCTGATCTATGAAGAGACCCGCGGGGTGCTGAAGGTGTTCCTGGAGAATGTGATCCGGGATGCCGTCACCTACACTGAGCACGCCAAGAGAAAGACTGTCACCGCTATGGATGTGGTGTATGCTCTGAAGCGCCAGGGTCGCACTCTGTACGGATTCGGAGGTTAAAGATTTGGACACAAGGACACCAACCCAAAGGCTCTTTTAAGAGCCGCCCACCTTTACATTTAAAGTGCTTTGAATCATTAAACAAGCTGCATTTAGAACACCAGCACAATGTTTGCTTAAAAGTTTTAAAGCAAGTTTGTATTAATGTTTTGCATTATTGTCTAAATATTTATTTAAATAGTTAAGACATATTTCCGCCCGGCCGTATCTAAAATTGGATCTTTTTTCTGAAAAAAAAAAGTTAAAAGCATTTAATTGGATAAGTCTATTGAATAAAATATATATATATAAAAATGAACCTTTGTGTTGACACAATGATAAAAAAACAGTCTCCGTTTACCCGATTCCTGCTTGCAGGATGAAAAGAAATAAGCCTTTTTGTTTTGAAAATGTTGCCCAATTTTGTAAAATAAATTAAAAGCAGGAAAGTATCACCATTCAAGCTATGATAAAATCAGTTATCTTTGGTAGAAGTAAGAAGCATCAACATTGATACGGTTTCAACATTTAACTTGTTTAGACCACAAAATAAGTGATTTGGATTTCAAAAATGTATTTATATTTGTATATTTAAGACGCATTGTGTGGGATTTCAGTATTGCTGTGTACTGAAGTTTTATGTAATTAATAAACGAAAAACAAAAGACCTAAACTAAACCGTCTAAAAAAAGGCCAATTCAAACTTGAACTCAAAAGAAAAAAAAAACTGAGCTCGTGGCAAAGTCACCACCCCCTCAATGCGTTCCCATAGCGCGCAGCCAATAACATCAAACTACTCCGTGGCGTTGTTTGGTTCACAGTTGAACATTCTCAATCTAAAGGATTGTTTGGTAATAATTTGCATACAGCCTGTATAAATAGCGGGCTCTGGGGCTGGTTACTCATTCATCTTTGAAGCATCAGAGAAGGAAACATGCCAGAACCGAAAGCTGCACCAGCAACAAAAACTCAAGAAGGCTGTTGCCAAGACCCAGCCTAAGGGAGGAAAGAAGACCAGAAAAGGGACCAGGAAGGAGATCTACGCCAGGCCAAAGTGCTGAAGCAGGTCCACCCGGCACCGCATCTCTTCCAAGGCGATGGGCATCATGAACTCGCTCAACCACATTTTCGCGAAAGACGCCCGGAAGTCGTCCCGCCTGGCTCACTACAACAAGCTGCCCACTATCACTTCCGGAGATCCAGACAGCCGTCGCCTCCTGCTGCCAGAGAGCTGGCCAAACACGCCGTGTCTGAGGGCACCAAGGCCGCCACCAGTACACCAGCTCAAGTAAACCAAGACCGTCCCTGCCCGTCTTTACAACACAAAGGCTCTTCTTAAGAGCCACCCAAAATACCAGAGAAAAGAGATTTTAATTCCTGTTTTAACGTGCTTTTATATATTAAAATAATAATTGTATTGGTGGTAAGGGCGTTTTTCCTCCTTATTAACTTGAAAGGAAAAGCTACATTGAACAACAACTTACATTCTTCAGAAATGAATACATCGATCATTTAAAGGTTACCTATAAAACCTGCTGGAGATTGTGTTTCTGCAGGATCAGGTTTGTCCACTCCTGGGTTAGTGTCCAGCGGGCACCTCTTCTGTGCATCCTGCTTACTTAGAGGTACAGAAGGTTATTACATAAACACCCAAACCAGAAGAAACCACAATAATTAAAAAATGTAATGAATAGATTTTAACAGTGCAAAAATTAAAACAATAATCATTTCAATCAATCCCAAATTAGGTTTAAAATGATCCCGAGACAGGCGCAGGAGCTCATTGAGGCGTGTCTGGGGTATAGCGCTCATTCTAGGACTGTGAATTTCAACCAGGTCCGTTTTGTGTTCATAACAACACGTCTCGCTGGAAAGTTTTATTTCAATTTGGTATTTTGTCGTTTTTGTCTGAAGATGTCTGGTCGGTGGTAAGGGAGGTAAGGACTGAAAAGGGGCTAAGCGTCATCCGTAAAGTGCTCCGTGATAATATCAGGGGTATCACCAAGCCCGCTATCCGCCGCCTGGCTACCGCGGAGGAGGAAGCGAAATTCCGGGCTGATCTATGAAGAGACTTCATGGGGGTGCTGAAGGTGTTCTTGGAGAATGTGATCCGGGATGCCCGTTACCTACACACAAACACGCCAAGAAAAACCGTCACGCTATGGATGTGGTGTATGCTCTGAGCGCCAGGGGTCGCGCACTCTGTCACGGATTGGAGGTTAAAGATTTGGACACAAGGACACAAACACAAAGGCTCTTTTAAGAGCCGCCCACCTTTACATTTAAAGAGCTTTCAATGATTAAACAAACTACATTTAGGACACCAGCACAATGTTTGCTTAAAAGTTTTAAAGCAAGTTTGTATTAATGTTTTGCATTATTGTCTAAATATTTATTTAAATAGTTAAGACATATTTCAGGCCGCGTATCTAAAATTGGATCTTTTTCTGAAAAAAAAGTTAAAGCATTTAATTTGATAAGTCTATTGAATAAAAAAATATATAAAAAGTAAACCTTTGTGTTGACACAATGATAAAATACGAGCTCCGTTTTACCCGATTCCTGCTTGCAGGATGAAAGCGCAATAAGCCTTTTTGTTCTGAAAATGTTGCCCAATTTTGTAAAATAAATTAAAAGCAGGAAAGTATCACCATTCAAGCTGCTATGATAAAATCAGTTATCTTTGGTAGAAGTAAGAAGCATCAACATTGATACGGTTTCAACATTTAACTTGTTTAGACCACAAAATAAGTGATTTGGATTTCAAAATGTATTTATATTTGTATATTTAAGACGCATTGTGTGTGGATTTCAGTATTGCTGTGTACTGAAGTTTTATGTAATTAATAAACGAAAAACAAAAGACCTAAACTAACCGTTCTAGAAAAAAAGCGCCCATTCAAACTTGAACTCAAAAAAAAAAAAAACTGAGCTCGCGGGCAAAGTCACCACCCCTCAATGCGTTCCCATAGCGCAGCCAATCACATCAAACTACTCCGTCACGTTGCTTGGTTCACAGTTGAACATTCTCAATCTAAAGGACTGTTTGGTAATAATTTGCATACAGCCTGTATAAATAGCGGGGCTCTGGGGCTGGTTACTCATTCATCTTTGAAGAAGCATCAGAAGGAAAACATGCCAGAACCCGAAGCTGCACCAGAGCTCCCAGAAACTCCAAGAGCCAAGACCCAGCCTAAGGAGGAAAGAAGCGCAGAAAGACCAGGAAGGAGAGCTACGCCATCTACGTGTACAAAGTGCTGAAGCAGGGTCCACCCGACACCGGCATCTCTTCCAAGGCGATGGGCATCATGAACTCGTTAAATCAATCGACATTTTCGAAGCTTATCGCCGTGAGTCGTCCGCCTGGCTCACTCTACAACAAAAGCGTTCCCACTATCACTTCCCGGGAGATCCAGACGGCCGCATGCCTCCTGCTGCCGGAGAGCTGGCCAAACACTGCCGTGTCTGAGGGCACCAAGGCCGTCACCGTACACCAGCTCCAAGTAAACCAAGACCGTCCCCTGTCTCCGTCTTTACAACACAAAGGCTCTTCTAAGAGCCACCCAAATACCAGAGAAAGAGATTTAATTCCTGTTTTAATCGTGCTTTTATATATTAAAATAATAATTGTATTGGTGGTAAGGACGTTTTTCCTCCTTATTTAACTTGAAAGGAAAAGCTACATTGAACAACAACTTACATTCTTCAGAAATGGAATACATCGATCATTTAAGGGTTACCTATAAAACCTGCTGGAGATTGTGTTTCTGCAGGATCAGGTTTGTCCACTCCTGGGTTAGTGTCCAGCGGGCACCTCTTCTGTGCATCCTGCTTACTTAGAGGTACAGAAGGTTATTACATAAGCACACCCAAACCAGAAGAAACCACAATAATTAAAAAATGTAATGAATAGATTTTAACAGTGCAAAAAATTAAAACAATAATCATTTTCAATCCAATCGAAATTAGGCGTTTAAAATGATCCCCGAGACAGACGTGTGTGAGCTCATTGAGGCGTGTCTGGGGTATAGGCGCTCATTCTAGGACTGTGGAATTTCAACCAGGTCCGTTTGTGTTCATAACACTGCGCCTCGCTGGAAAGTTTTATTTCAATTTGGTATTTTGTCGTTTTAGTCTGAAGATGTCTGGTCGTGGTAAGGGAGGTAAAGGACTCGGAAAAGGGGGCTAAGCGTCATCGTAAAAGTGCTCGTGATAATATCCAGGGTATCACCAAGCCCGCTATCCGCCGCCTGGCTCGCCGCGGAGGAAGCGAAGCAATTTCCGGCTGATCTATGAAGAGACCCGCTGGGGTGCTGAAGGTGTTCTTGGAATGTGATCCGGGATGCCGTTACCTACACTGAGCACGCCAAGAGAAAGACCGTCACCGCTATGGATGTGGTGTATGCTCTGAGCGCCAGGGTCGCACTCTGTACGGATTCGAGGTTAAAGATTTGGACACAAGGACACAAACACAAAGGCTCTTTAAAGCACGCCCTTACTTTTTTTAGAGCTTTCAATGATTAAACAAACTACATTTAGGACACCAGCACAATGTTTGCTTAAAAGTTTTAAAGCAAGTTTGTATTAATGTTTTGCATTATTGTCTAAATATTTATTTAAATAGTTAAGACATATTTCAGGCCTACGTATCTAAAATTGGATCTTTTTTCTGAAAAAAAAGTTAAAGCATTTAATTTGATAAGTCTATTGAATAAAAAAATATTTAAAAAGTAAACCTTTGTGTTGACACAATGATAAAATCTGAAGAGCTCCGTTTACCCGATTCCTGCTTGCAGGATGAAAGCATAATAAGCCTTTTTTTCTGAAAATGTTGCCCAATTTTGTAAAATAAATTAAAAGCAGGAGTATCACCATTCAAGCTGCTATGATAAAATCAGTTATCTTTGGTAGAAGTAAGAAGCATCAACATTGATACGGTTTCAACATTTAACTTGTTTAGACCACAAAATAAGTGATTTGGATTTCAAAATGTATTTATATTTGTATATTTAAGACGCATTGTGTGTGGATTTCAGTATTGCTGTGTACTGAAGTTTTATGTAATTAATAAACGAAAAACAAAAGACCTAAACTAACCGTTCTAGAAAAAAGGCGCCGAATTCAAACTTGAACTCAAAAGAAAAAAACTGAGCTCGTGGCAAAGTCACCACCCCCCAATGCGCTTCCCATAAGCGCAGCCAATCACATCAAACTACTCAAATCACGTTGTTTGGTTCACAGTTGAACATTCTCAATCTAAAGGACTGTTTGGTAATAATTTGCATACAGCCTGTATAAATAGCGGGGCTCTGGGGCTGGTTACTCATTCATCTTTGAAGAAGCATCAGAGAAGGAAACATGCCAGAACCGAAAGCTGCACCCGCGCCGAAGAAAGGCTCAAGAAGGCTGTTGCCAAGACCCAGCCTAAGGGAGGAAAGAAGCCGCAGAAAGACCAGGAAGGAGAGCTCGCCATCGTGTACAAAGTGCTGAAGCAGGTCCACCCGACACCGCATCTCTTCCAAGGCGATGGGCATCATGAACTCGTTAATCAACGACATTTTCGAGCGCGCGTCGCCGGCGAGTCGTCCCCGCCTGGCTCACTACAACAAGCGTTCCACCTATCACTTCCGGGAGATCAGACAGCCGTCGCCTCCTGCTGCCGGAGAGCTGGCCAAACACTGCCGTGTCTGAGGGCACCAAGGCCGTCATAAGTACACCAGCTCCAAGTAAACCAAGACCGTCCCTGCTCCGTCTTTACAACACAAAGGCTCTTCTAAGAGCCACCCAAATACCAGAGAAAAGAGATTTAATTCCTGTTTTAATCGTGCTTTTATATATTAAAATAATAATTGTATTGGTGGTAAGGACGTTTTCCTCCTTATTTAACTTGAAAGGAAAAGCTACATTTGAACAACAACTTACATTCTTCAGAAATGGAATACATCGATCATTTAAGGGTTACCTATAAAACCTGCTGGAGATTGTGTTTCTGCAGGATCAGGTTTGTCCACTCCTGGGTTAGTGTCCATGGCACCTCTTCTGTGCATCCTGCTTACTTTAGGGTACAGAAGGTTATTACATAAGTTACACCAAACCAGAAGAAACCACAATAATTAAAAAATGTAATGAATAGATTTTAACAGTGCAAAAATTAAAACAATAATCATTTCAATCCGAATCGAAATTAGGCGTTTAAAATGATCCCCGGAGACAGACGTGTGAGCTCATTGAGGGCGTGTCTGGGGGGTATAGGCGCTCATTCTGGGACTGTAATTTCAACCAGGTCCGTTTTGTGTTCATAACACTGCGTCTCGCTGGAAAGTTTTTATTTCAATTTGGTATTTTGTCGTTTTAGTCTGAAGATGTCTGGTCGTGGTAAGGAGGTAAAGGACTCGGAAAAGGGGCGCTAAGCGTCATCGTAAGTGCTCCGTGATAATATCCAGGGTATCACCAAGCCCGCTATCCGCCGCCTGGCTCGCCGCGGAGGAGTGGTAGCGATTTCGGGCTGATCTATGAAGAGACCCGCGGGGTGCTGAAGGTGTTCTTGGAGAATGTGATCCGGATGCCGTCACCCACACTGAGCACGCCAAGAAAAGACCGTCACCGCTATGGATGTGGTGTACGCTCTGAAGCGCCAGGGTCGCACTCTGTACGGATTCGGAGGTTAAAGATTTGGACACAAGGACACAAGGACACGAACACAAAGGCTCTTTTAAGAGCCGCCCACCTTTACATTTAAAGAGCTTTCAATGATTAAACAAACTACATTTAGGGACACCAGCACAATGTTTGCTTAAAGTTTTAAAAGCAAGTTTGTATTAATGTTTTGCATTATTGTCTAAATATTTATTTAAATAGTTAAGACATATTTCAGGCCGCGTATCTAAAATTGGATCTTTTCTGAAAAAAAGTTAAAACATTTAATTTGATAAGTCTATTGAATAAAAAAAAATATATAAAAAAAAGTAAACCTTTGTTGTTGACACAATGATAAAATACGAGCTCCGTTTTACCCGATTCCTGCTTGCAGGATGAAAGCCTAATAAACCTTTTTGTTCTGAAAATGTTGCCAATTTTGTAAAATAAATTAAAAGCAGGAAAGTATCATAATTCAAGCTGCTATGATAAAATCAGTTCTCTTTGGTAGAAGTAAGAAGCATCAACATTGATACGGTTTCAACATTTAACTTGTTTAGACCACAAAATAAGTGACTTGGATTTCAAAATGTATTTATATTTGTATATTTAAGATGCATTGGGTGTGGATTTCAGTATTGCTGTGTACTGAAGTTTTATGTAATTAATAAACGAAAACAAAAAAAGACCTAAACTAACCGTTCTAGAAAAAAGGCGCCAATTCAAACTTGAACTCAAAAGAAAAAAAAACTGAGCTCGCGGCAAAGTCACCACCCCCTCAATGCGTTCCCATAGCGCAGCCAATCACATCAAACTACTCCGTCACGTTGCTTGGTTCACAGTTGAACATTCTCAATCTAAAGGATTGTTTGGTAATAATTTGCATACAGACTCTATAAACACTGGGGCTCTGGGGCTGGTTACTCATTCATATTTGAACTGCATCAGAGAAGGAATCATGCCAGAACCGAAAACTGCACCCGCGCCGAAGAAAGGCTCCAAGAAGGCTGTTGCCAAGACCCAGCCTAAGGGAGGAAAGAAGCGCAGAAAGACCAGGAAGGAAAGCTACGCGATTTACGTGTACAAAGTGCTGAAGCAGGTCCACCCGACACCGGCATCTCTTCCAAGGCGATGGGCATCATGAACTCGTTCGTCAACGACATTTCGAGCGCATCGCCGGCGAGTCGTCCGCCTGGCTCACAACAAGCGCTCACCATCACTTCCGGGAGATCCAGACAGCCGTGCCCTCCTGCTGCCGGAGAGCTGGCCAAAGCACGCCGTGTCTGAGGGCACCAAGGCCGTCACCAAAGTACACCAGCTCAAGTAAACTGAGACCGTCCCTGCTCCGTCTTTACAACACAAAGGCTCTTCTAAGAGCCACCCAAATCCAAAAAGAAGTACAATTCTCATTTCAGTTCTCTGCATTTTTGAAGTAAATATTGAAAGGTACGTGTTATTTTTTCTTTTTTTATCTTTTTTTTTCGGTATAGAATTAATTTTCTATGTATTAAACTTATAAATTCATCGGGTTTTACGAGTTATATTTTACCTGCAAAGTCGCTCCCGTTTGTTTAATTTTGGCGGGAACAAATTAATTTGTATATGTTGGGACAACTCAACTATTACAAAAACATTATCTTGCATGTGCGTTTTAATAAACTTTTATTGAAAAAAATCAATAGTTAACTCATTTATTTTATGTATATCACTACTGCTTTTTAAAAGCTTTATAAAAAAAAAAAAAAAGTCCAGGTCGTGTTCTGAGCTGGTATTTACTTCTTTTGAAAGAATTTAAACTGTTTGTCAAATGGAGATGAACTTTGCATCAAGGGCACCCAAAGGGATATTGAGGAGGTTGTGCTTTTTTCTTTCTCCACTAGATGTCACTCTTCTCATTTATAACGTCTTTATCTCTGGTTCATAACAGAGAAACGGATGCCATCTTAGTTTTTGAATTGAATCACATTTGCCAATGCTATACGATTCTGACAATTGTCTACAATTCTCTTAACACAATTCCTTTGATAATATTACTGTCCAAGTGCTTCCTCATCAACATGCATACAACATCGGCTTTAAAATAGCTTTGAGTTAAATATTTTCTGGGGCCATGTCTCAAGAAATTACACATCAGTACATTGAATATACATACTTTAATGTCTATAGGTCATTGTAAGACAAAGTGAGAAATACAGAAATTATGAATGTATTTGTGAATCATAGGTTAAAACATTACTGCATATTCCCTGTTACTTTTCTTTTACTGGAGCAATCTAGGTGAAGTACCTTACTCAAGGGTACAGCAGCAGTGTCCCCCACCTGGGACTGAACCCATGATCCTCCGATCAAGAGTCCTAACCACTACTCCACACTGCTGCTCCGCACTTTTCTTGATACTGAGCACCACGGCACATTAGGCCAAAATAAATACACAAATAAAACCGATTAACACTAAATAAACAGTGGACAAACAGACAAACGAACACGGTGAGTCTGAACCAACACACAAGTATGGTGCTGGTCCTACCAGCACGAAATAGCAATTCTATGCTTTAATTTAATTTATTTATTTTCTCTTCTCCACACCCGTTCTCACTCCCGAACACACAACCCAGTGAGTGAAACGTGCATCTATATATACTGTTGTACGGGATTCAATTACCAATTAATTATTCTGAATCCCAGTCGTGAACTAATTGTGCAACCCTGTGCTCACATACTATTTAATATTTTAAATGCTGGGAAGTGATTGTGCAATCCCGCGCCTAAATACAACTATTTAAATTTTTAAATCCACACACACCCATTTATATCCGTGCAGCAATATCTATACACAACATTAACACACACACGCAACATATAACACAAATGCACACAGGGCGGGGCACATTGCCACAACATGTTATACTGGTGAATGGTACAAACTGTTCGGCTCTGGGTGTAGAACTTTGAACTAGTGGGTCTAGTATTTAAATAGTCAACATAAAAGAAATCAGGGTCCCTATTGCACTTTATCCACTAGGTGGAGTAGTCAGTATTATTTGGTACACAGTAAATGGCCTAACACACAACATGACATACCTATTAGAAAAAAAAAAATAAGCATTTTCTTGGGTGCACCTTTTAAAGTGAAATCGTTTTAACAAGCCACACAGCAGTGGTTGGGCCAACGTAAACATTTCAAACACCAAACATATCATTCAATCATTCACCAGCCTCAGCTCATTGATAATATGAGGAGAAGGCTGGGCAGACCAGAATCCTACAGCAGCTGCGATTGGTACACAGTCAACAGACCAGCGGTGTTTGCTAGTCTCGCTGCCAGTGCCCCGTGCTGTATGCTTTTTTAAGTGCATCTCAGTGACTCTAAACTGTTTATTTGGGCTGGAGATGTTGGGGACCCAGCGTTAAAATGTCTGCACTAAAGCAGCCACCGTGGAATCAGCAGGCGGGAAATGCTGGAGCAACAGCTTCTCCATGCCCTGAGGCATACACGCTTCCACCCGTCTGGAGCAAGTGGGCGCTGATGCTGGCTGCCCGACAAAGACTACAACTCCTCCACAAAATCCGGGAGGACCGGGAGGGGCTTGGCGCTGTATAGTTGACACTGAGGTTTCAAAAACTGATCGGTGGACCTGGGTCTCCTCAGTCCAAGGGATCTAGACCGGGCAACAGCTCTGCTCACAAGGGCTGCTACCTCGTCCACCAGTGGACCGCTTGGAGCCATATAGGTCTCAGGCAGGGAGCCCTCTAAACAGGAGGGGTCCTCCGTTCCCCTTGCATTGCATTCCTCCATGGAGATGGCCAGGGGCGCCACATCGTCCTGCTGCTCCTCAATCAGCTGAGACTGCGGGAGGCAGGGGACCAGTGCTGGAGCTGAGGGTGTGCAGGGGCTGTCAAATTGACAAGGCGCTCAACGGCGACTGCTGATTTGCAACCATGCTTGCTAGCTGTGTCATTTGTGCCCAAAGCGACAGCTCGGAGTTGTGTTAGCCGTCTGGTGAATTTACAAAACAAAGGCAATTACTAACAGTGCTACAAACAAACAAAACACTCACAAACACTTTTATCGCAATACAATATAAAATGAAACTCTCCGGTCCTTTCAGTTCCTTGTCGTTTGTGAACCAAGACGAAGGAAAAGATTTCACGATCCTCTGTCCCATTTATGCTGTCACGCGGACCCCTTATTAAACGAGTGCAGCTGTCTCTACAATCTGCAGCTGCTATGTGGTTTCCCTTCCAGGTCAATATGTTCCTGCAACAAGTCTCATCTTCTTCCAGACTGACTGACTTCCGCCCGGAAAGAACTCTCAGGCCAGCCCGTCAAAAGACTTCCCCTTTTCTGCTTAGAGTCCTCACAGGTCGGGAGGGAGATTTACAAACAAAACTCATTATATTTCTGTCACCCAGACATACAGACAGACAACCTGCATATATATATATATTCTCTTTTTATTTTTATTGTTCTAGTACTTATTTAAATTAATTTGAGCGATTTAAACAAGCATTCAATTAAACTAACATTTCTCTGAGTCTAACACTGCAAGTAATATATATCATGTTCCTTTTGTTTAAAACACGGTCTCAGCGCTGAAGACTGTATCGTTGAAATTTTTTTTAAAATGTGTTGCAATCTGGTTGGAAATATATTTTTAAAACATAGTGTAATAGAGGTTTCAACACGGAATTACCTCCTAAAACAGCAGACCATGTCAATTAAAAATAAAGGATGCCTCCTGCTTGCTGAAACCTGGGATCGAATCAGGGATCTTTCTATCTTCAGTCTGACACTCTCCCAACTGAGCTATTTCGACCTGCTGAGCTCTTTCGGTGAGATTTGATTCTGCAAACAACTGCTGATGACAAGGCTTCAAGCTAAGTAATTATTATTATTTGTTTATTTAGCAGGCGCCTTTATCCAAGGCGACTTATAACTAGTGTGTGGGAAATATGCATCAGCTGCAGAGTCACTTACAACTCGTCTCACCAAACACGGGCACAAGGGAGGTGAAGTGACTTGCTCAGGGTCACACAATGAGTCAGTGGCTGAGCTGGGATTTGAACCGGGGATCTCATGGTTACAAGTCCTTTTCTTTAACCACTGGACCACACAGGCTCAGGTAATCCTAGCTACTCATTGGTAGGATCAGTTTCACTCTGAAACTGCACAAGATGACATCTTTACACTAAGAGACACGTGATGCACTAACGTATAGCATTGGCAACTGTGATTCAGCAATTTAGAAAAAACTGAGACAGGTACTTGGATCAGTTTCTTTATTTAGAGATGACAGAACAGTGACATCTAGTGGAGAAAAGGAAAAAGCACAATGGCACAAATAACCCTTCTGTGTGCCTCAATGCAAAGTTCATCTCCATTTGAAATACAGTTTAAGTGCTTGCAAACCAGTAAATAGCAGCTCTGAACACGACCTCAACTGCACATAGTCCGGCGTTGTTTTTACGTGATGTGATATATATAAAAAGATCATATGGGTTGATGATGGGGCTCGATAAAAAGACTATGAAAAAAAAGACAATGAAAAAAGACTAATTGGATACACATGAAAATAAAAATAAGAATGTAGCAATAGACAAGTTCTGTAATTACAGCCTATGGGAGTTCCATTCTAGGCGAATCTCTATCTCCATGTTGATCCATGTTCTTATCGTTATTACGTCGTCTCGGTACAATCAGAATAGAGATCACGTGTCGTATAGATTGACCTCTCTAGCACTGCGGAAACACTGCGCTTCACTTCCTGTCAAGGTGCTCCAGCAAAAGCGCTGCTACGTGCAAAGGCAGTGTGTAAACAAACTGGACAAGCAACATTGTCAAGGCATATGAATAAATGATTATAATATAAAGGGACACCAGCACTGGGCGTGTGTGCGTGTGTGTGTGTGTGTGTGTGGTCTGGGGATGGCATGACTGGGTACAGATCACTGTGAATTAAAAGAAACCGAGACAGTTCTGCTTTCTCTTCCTTCGCTGGATTCTTCACCAATTAATACAAAACAGCACATTTACAAAATACAATCCTTCATTCCATCAGTTTCCATTTATTTTATAAAAAAAAACACATTTAATTCTAGTTATATTTCTTTCTTTATACATTAAATAAGTGACAGAGAGCAACTAGAAGCGGGTGTTTACTAATAAAAAAAATTTTTAATACACACATGTAAACCAAGGTTAATGTTTCTTGTAATATTTGCAGTTCTGTCGAAACAAATCCAGATTAAGTTATTCCGCAGCAATTACAGATCAGGGTGGATTTTACAGGAAAAATACAACTATGTAATAAAATGTATCTAAAATGAATATGTTCCATCCCTACCACAAAACAAAACACACAATCCATTACCTTCGACTTCTCCGTTTTAGAATTTGCAGAAAATTGAAATGAAATTCAATTCTTTTGGGGTATTTAGGTGGCTCTTAGAAGAGCCTTGTGTTGTTGTAAAAGACAGAGCAGGAGACGGTCTCGGTTTACTTGGAGCTGCTGTACTTGGTGACAGCCTTGGTGCCCTCAGACACGGCGTGCTTGGCCAGCTCTCCGGGCAGCAGGAGGCGCCGCAGCTGTCTAAGATCTCCGGGAAGTGATGGTGGGCGCTTGTTATAGTGACCAGGCGGGACGACTCGCCCGGCGATCGCTCGAAAATAATCGATTGACGAGCGAGTTCATGATGCCCATCGCCTTGGAAGAGATGCGGTGTCGGGGTGGACCTGCTTCCAGCACTTTGGCCTGCGTAGATGGCGTAGCTCTCCTTCCTGGTCTTTCTTTCCTCCCTTAGGCTGGGTCTTGGCAACGACCTTCTTAGAGCCTTTCTTCGTTGTAGGTGCTGTTTTTTTCTGGCATGTTACTTACTTTCTCTGATGCTTCTTCAAAGGTGAATGAATAACCAGCCCCAGAGCCCCAGTATTTATACAGCCTGTATGCAAATTATTACCAAACAATCCTTTAGATTGAGAATGTTCAACTGTGAACCAAGCAACGTCACGGAGTAGTTCGATGTGATTGGTTGGAAACGAAGGTGGTGTTGACTTTACAACGAGCTGAGGTTTTTTTTTTTTTTTTTCAGGTTTGAATTCAGCGCCCTTTTCTACAACGGTTAGTTTAGGTCTTTTGTTTATCATTTATTAGATACATCAATAATTCAACAGACAGCAATAATATGAATATATATATAATCCACACCCGACCCGTCTTAAAATACATATCTAATCATATAGTAAGTCTCCCTGGATAATAATAAAATAATAATAATAATCAATCAATCAATCAATCAATCAATCAATCTATCTATCTATCTATCTATCTATCTATCGATATGCGCAGTCTAAAAGCTAACTCATTAAAACAAGTTAACTGTTGGAACACAGTATCAATGTCAATCGATTTTGACTTCTTGCTCTCTACCAACAGTATCTCTTGTTTCATAGTTGCTTGAATGGTGATACTTCGCCTCGAATTCAGAAAATAGAAAAAAATGCGTAAAACATTTCCATTGTATATAGATAACGAGAACAACTGAATAGATTAATTAAACTGATTCAGAATAAGTTGTTATTTTTTTTTTTTTTGTTTTTTTCTACATAACGGTTATTTATTTTCCTGCGTATTAGTTGTATGTGTGCAGAGGCGAATGCACGGGAACATAGAACCATTAGACAGGTCGTATTTCCTATGAAATACATCACCAACACAAGATTGAAACTAGTGAGAGAATGCTGTGGTGAAGCCAGGTAATTCAATTGTGCAACAAGCGTGGTCACGGATAAAGAAAATAATAAAATTCAACAAAGAAATTCTCCCAATCGATTGTAATGGGATGTGCCGGCAGTGTGTTAACCACACCCTAACAGAAAATTAAATGTCCAGTTTAACAAACCTCACGCTTCAAAAAGTTGTGTTTGACTAGCCGTCTCGTTGGTGAAACGAATCATACAGTTACTTTAAACAGTGAATTTATCATTTTATATAAAACAAATACAGCGAAGTGCTGAGCAGGCAGTTTGGTTTTGCTGGAAGGTAATGACGTTTTCTCACCTCAATTAAACACGCAGTACATTTCCTGGTTAAAGAATAAGCTATATTGTAAACAAACCCTCCTCTTTTCCTACCCTCAGTTGTTTGTGTATATTTTGTTCGTATTTCACTATTAAATTGTATATTTTTGTGCAGGTAGAAAACACAAGACTGAACGTTTTCAAAATGAGTGTGCTGCTTGTGGGTCAGTTGAGTCTACACGGTTCTCATCATGTCGATAAGTTCCGCGCTCTGCCTTTCTGCGCATTCTCTGATAGACAGAAGCGTCCTTTGTTTTGCGTTGGTATTAGTTTATTTCCGTGTTACAAAATCTTAGAAATGGCAGAAACTGCTCCAGCACCAGCCGCTCCTGCTCCGGCTAAAGCTCCCAAAGAAGACCGCAGCAAAGCCAAGAAATCGGGTCCCAGCGTGTCGGAGCTCATCGTCAAGGCTGTGTCTGCCTCCAAGGAGCGCAGCGGGCTGTCCGTGGCGGCGCTCAAAAGATCCTGCAGGCCGGCGGCTACGATGTGGAGAAGAACAACTCCCACGTCAATAGGGCACTCAAAGCCTGGTGACAAAGGAGACCCTGCTACAGACCAAGGGCACCCGGCGCCTCGGGCTCCTTCAAGCTCAACAAAAAAGCAGCTGAAGCCAAAAGAAAGCAGCTCCCAAGAAACCTGCAAAGCAAAAGCGGTTGTCAAAGCGACGATAAAGGTTTCAGCAAAAGCAGCGACACCAAAGAAGTCTCCTAAAAAGCGAAGAAACCAAAAGCTCTAAAGAAGGCGCCAAGAGCCCAAAGCGGCTGCCAAGCCTAAAGGCCGTCAAAGTCCGAAGCGAAGGCAGCGCCTAAACCTAAAAAGGCAACCAAGGCAGCTAAACCCATAGCGAAGAAGGCGGCTCCTAAAAAGTGAACAGTTAAAAGCGGCGATGCGACAACAATGAACCCAAAGGCTCTTTTCAGAGCCAACACATCTTTATAAAGAGATTTTCCTTCTATACATCATAAATTTGGCACTGTTGTGGTATTTTAGCACGAAGTTAATAATATTACATTAGAGTAAATCAATCGATTCTGTATTAAATAGAATTATGATTTAATTTTGGGATATGAAAGTTTGGTTCATATCCAATCAGATTCTAGTTTGTCTAAATGCGGCCTCTTGTCACCTAAATAACACTCAACCATTATGTTAGATGCAAACACTTCCACTGTATATAGATAACATGTTCAAACTGCTAAATGTATCAGACAATTAAAAACAATAGGTATTGGAATATAACGCTTTCAGAGAAGTGGGTGGCTCTTAAAAGAGCCTTTGGGTTTCACTGTGTTTTTGTTTTAGGGGTTTTGCAGTTTAAGCACGTTCCCCTCGGATGCGACGGGCCAGCTGGATGTCTTTGGGCATGATGGTGACTCTCTTGGCGTGAATGGCACACAGGTTGGTGTCCTCAAAGAGCCCGACAAAGGTAGCCCTCGCTAGCCTCCTGCAAGCGCCATCACAGCGGACTCTGGAAGCGCAGGTCGGTCTTGAAATCCTGAAGCGATTTCGGACGAGCAGCTGGAAGGGCAGGGGCGGTCTCGGTTACTTGGAGCTGGTGTACTTGGTGGCGGCCTTGGTGCCCTCAGACACGGCGTGCCCAGCCCGCTCTCCGGGCAGCAGGGCGCCAGGGCCATCTGGATCTCCCGGGGAAGTGGCGGTGGGCGCTTGTTATAGTGAGCTAGGCGGACGACTACTTGACTATCGCTCAAAAATGTCGTTGTGAGCAGGTTCATGATGCCCATCGCCTTGGAAGAGATACCGGTGTCGGGGTGGACCTGCTTCCAGCACTTTGTGCGTAGATGGCGTAACTCTCTTCCTGGTCTTTCTCTTGCTTTCTTTCCTCCCATAGGCTGGGTCTTGGCAACAGCCTTCTTGGAGCCTTTCTTGGGCCCGGGTGCAGTTTTCGGTTCTGGCATGTTTCTTTCTCTGATGCTTCTTCAAAGATGAATGAACAACCAACCCCAGAGCCCGCTATTTATACAGCCTGTATGCAAATTATTACCAAACAATCTTTTAGATTGAGAATGTTCAACTGTAGAACCAAGCAAGGTCACGGAGTATTTCGATGTGATTGGTTGGAAACGCAGTATAGAGGGGGTGACTTCTACAACAGCTGTGTTTTTTTTTTGAGTTTAAGTTTGAATTCAGCGCCTTTTTTTCTACAGCGGTTAGTTTAGGTCTTATGTTTTTCATGTTAAATGCATCAATAACTCAATATTCATTAATAACAAGTTATATGTAGAAACACAAAATAATTTTTGCATGATTATTGACTTCTTGCTTCTACCAATGTCACGCTTGTTTCATAGCAGCTTGATCTGGGTTCTGGTGTATTGTATCATACTCTTAACACAAAGGGTCACGTTAATACATTAGAAACATGTCGAAAAACAAGAATCTACAGCTCCGGCATTTAAAATGGAACTTTACCTTCCCAGCCTTTATAAAGAGGGTAGTAAAGGTAAAGATAACCACTATGATTAATGATCATAATAGAAAATAACAAAAGAAAAATGCAGTTTATTGTATGCCCTATTAATTAATTTAACGTTCTGTCATATTAGAAAAAAGTTATGATTAACTTATACATCTATTGTAAAGGTTTTGGTTTTTAAATTAACATCGTATTTCAATTTGTTTGCATTAAATACTAGTATTTGGCTGACAGAGTGGTTTATAGCAAGAAGATTTGGGGTTAGTTCACGGAGGTCATTCTGCAGATTCTGACCAATTTAGCGAATGATCTTCTATGAACTGGTCGAATTCTGCACAGAATCAGCAGAATGATCTCCTGACACCCACTTAAATCCAAGGGTCAGCTGGTATAGCTGCAGCTGCAACTACCTTTACACCATGTAAACAAACAAGGACCATCAACAATATCGGCTTTCTGCTTAATTGAAGCGCACAGAACTTATAACTGAAATCGGACATGACTGCGGGCAGTGTGGTTTTAAACAGTTCTAAACTGTTACATTGTGTTCCAACTGGGTTACAATTCAAAAATGAGCGCCAAGAGGAAACAAAGACAATCCGCAGCAGAACAGCGCCAAACTAGAAACAGCGGGCGGGGAATACAACCAATCAGAGGCATGCAAATGAAATACTGCCGCCCTCCTCCGCTATGACGATTTTTAACATTCTAAGAATGAGCCAGCGTTTATAAAAGAGCAAGAAAGCAGACTCGCATTTATTGTTGTAGTATTGTGAACTACAGTGAAGATGTCTGGAAGAGGAAAGACTGGCGGTAAAGCCCGTGCTAAGGCAAAGACTCGCTCCTCCAGGGCAGGGACTGCAGTTCCCAGTCGGTCGTGTTCACAGGCTGCTGCGGAAGGAAACTATGCCCAGCGTGTCGGCGCTGGAGCTCCGGTCTATCTGGCCGCTGTGCTCGAGTACCTGACTGCTGAAATCCTGGAGCTGGCCGGGAACGCCGCCCGGACAACAAGAAAACTAGAATCATCCGCGTCACCTGCAGCTCGCTGTCCGCAACGACGAGGAGCTTAACAAGCTGATGGGAGGCGTCCTGCCATCGCTCAGGGCGGGTGCTGCCAACATCCAGGCCGTGCTGCTGCCCAAGAAAACCGAGAAGCCAGCCAAGAAGTAAATCATTCGGACGCCCCTTTTTAAGATCTATAAACCAAAGGCTCTTCTAAGAGCCACCCACTTTTTCAGTAAGAGCGCATTGAATCTGTTTATGTTTAATACCAACTTCACAGTAAGAAATAACCAATTAGTTCAATTTGAAATACTAAAACGTAACAATTATAAGTACTGATATCACAAGCCTACAGTAGGTGTGTCACATTGGCGGGTGATCACAATCCTCCATGAATGAAACGCGAACTGCTGAAAGACAATATTACGTTTCATTGAAGTTCCCACAAGTTCTGTATAATTCTGCCCTGGCCACTTGAACAGACTTCTCTGCGTTTGTGTTTATAATGCACTGCTTCGTTTGTTGTACAGTTAAATATGTTCAGTGTTTGAAATAAATGTTTCTCACGCCTCCCTGATATAGTTGCTGGTTGTGTTATATACCCCCCTTGTCCCGTGTTGTCTGAGCCCGGCTCTTTCTCAGTGCGTCTCTCCGGTATGAAGACTCATTGCAGCCGGGAGACGCAAAACTCGACTGAGATAACCGCTGGGGCTCATAGTGTTGTCCCCAGTCACACTTTTAAAAAGTATTATTGTTTTTTTCATTCTATTTATTCATTTTTAATTGAATCTGTTTTCCCTCTTTTGCCACGAAGAAGGGGTGTTGTCTGTTTGTGGATGTTTTTTCTTTACAATCCAATGAAACACAATCTGCCTCGTTTCATTGCAAATATATAAAGTATTGTTAAGTATTCTTAAATACAAAGTGAGACGTGAGCTACGGGTTCTTTATAAATATGAATCAATGTATTGTCTTAGATTGCTTTCTTTCAAAAACAATGTCATGTATATCTCAATAGAATAGTGAGACTGAATAACAAAGCAGAAAATCAAAGCGTATTAAAAGCAGCGCAAACCGGACGGGACAGTGGCCGTGTCATAGAATGCGCGCAAAATTCAAATCACCCAATCAGTTATTGAGAATCTGGAATATAACCAATGAGGAACATAAACCCGCCCTAAGTGACTCATCCTATCAGAGCAACTCAGTAAGTCAATAAATGCTGTGGTGTCAGCTTGCTTGTGTTATATTTTACGGAGTTTGTGATACTGTGTGTGAGAGTTTAGAAATGGCAAGAACCAAGCAGACCGCTCGTAAGTCTACCGGTGGAAGGCGCCGAGGAAGCAGCTCGCTACCAAGGCTGCCCGAAAAGCGCCCCCGCTACCGGCGGCGTGAAGAAACCTCACCGCTACAGGCCTGGGACTGTGGCTCTGAGGGAAATCCGCCGCTATCAGAAATCCACCGAGCTGCTGATCCGCAAGCTGCCCTTCCAGCGGCTCGTCAGAAATCGCTCAGGATTTCAAGACCGATCTGCGCTTCCAGAGCTCTGCTGTCATGGCGCTGCGGGAGGCTAGCGAGGCTGTACCGGGGCTCTTTGAGGACACCAACCTGTGTGCCATCCACGCCAAGAGTCACCATCATGCCCAAAGACATCCAGCTGGCCCGCCGCATCCGAGGGGAACGCGCAAATCAAAAACCCTAAAACAAAAACACAGTGAAACAAAAGGCTCTTTTTAGCCACCCACTTCTCTAAGCGTTATATTCAATACATATTGTTTTAATTGTCGATACATTTAACAATTTGAACATGTTATCTATATACAGTGGAAGTGTTTGCATCTAACATAATGGTTGAGTGTTATTTAGGTGACAAGAGGCGCATTTAGACAAACTAGAATCTGATTGGATATGAACCAAACTTTCATATCCCAAAATTAAATCATAATTCTATTTAATACAGAATCCCATTGATTTACTCTAATAATATTATTAACTGCGTGCTAAAAATACCACAACAGTGCCAAATTTATGATGTATAGAAGGAAAATCTCTTTTTTATAAAAAGATGTGTTGGCTCTGAAAAGAGCCTTTGGGTTCATTGTCGCATCGTCGCTTTAACTGTTCACTTCTTTTTAGGAGCCGCCTTCTTCGCTGCGGGTTTAGCTGCCTGGTTGCCTTTTTTAGGTTTAGGCTGCCTTCGCTTTCTTCGACTCTTGACGGCCTTTTTTAGGCTTGGCAGCCGCTTTCTTTAGGCTCTTGGGCGCCTTCTTTAGAGCTTTTGGTTTCTTCGCTTTTAGGAGACTTCTTGGGTGTCGCTGCTTTCTTTGCTGAAACCTTTATCGTCGCTTTCTTGACAACCGCTTTCTTTGCCGCCAGGTTTCTTGGGAGTTGCTTTCTTCTTGGCTTCAGCTGCTTTTTGTTGAGCTTGAAGGAGCCCGAGCGCCGGTGCCCTGGTCTGTAGTGGGGTCTCCTTGGTCACCAGGCTTTTGAGTGCCCTATTGACGTGGAGTTGTTCTTCTCCACATCGTAGCCGCCGGCCTGGGATCTTCTTGAGCGCCGCCACGGACAGCCCGCTGCGCTCGCGGAGGCAACACAGCCTTGACGATGAGCTCCGACACGCTGGGACCCGATTTCTTGGGCTTTGCTGCGGTCTTCTTCTTGGGAGCTTTAGCCGGGCAGGAGCGGCTGGTGCTGGAGCAGTTTCTGCCATTTCTAAGATTTTGTAACACGAAATAAACTAATACCAACGCAAAATAAAGGACGCTTCTGTCTATCAGAGAATGTGCGCAGAAAGGCAGAGCGGAACTTATCGACATGATGAGAACCGTGTAGACTCAACTGACCCACAAACAGCACACTCATTTGAAAACGTTCAGTCTTGTTTTCTACCTGCACAAAATATACAATTTAATAGTGAAAATACGAACAAATATACACAAACAAACCGAGGGTAGGAAAAGGAGGTTGCGTTTACAATATAGCTTATTCTTTAACCAGGAAATGTACTGCGTGTTTAATTGAGGTGAGAAAAACGTCATTACCTTCCAGCAAAACCAAACTGCTCGCTCAGCACTTCGCTGTATTTGTTTTATATAAAATGATAAATTCACTGTTTAAAGTAACTGTATGATTCGTTTCACCAACGAGACGGCTAATCAAACACAACTTTTTTGAAGCGTGAGGTTTGTTAAACTGGACATTTAATCGCCTTTCTGTTGGGTGTGGTTAACACTGCCAGCTCCATTACAATCGATTGGGAGAATTTCTTTGTTGAATTTTATTATTTCTCTTTATCCGTGACCACACTTGTTGCACAATTGAATTACCTAGCTTCCACAGCATTCTCTGCTAGTTTCAATCTTGTGCTGGTGATGTGTTTCATAGAAATACGACCTGTCTAATGGTTCCTATGTTCCCGTGCATTCGCCTCTGCACATACAATAATACGCAGGAAAATAAATAACCGTTATATGAAAACAAAGCAAAAAAAAAATAACAACTTATTCTGAATCAGTTTAATTAATCTATTCAGTTGTTTCTCGTTATCTATATACAATGGAAATGTTTACGCATTTTTTCTATTTTTCTGAATTCGGGCAGTATCACCATTCAAACAACTATGAAACAAAGAGATACTCGTTGGTGAGAACAAAAGTCAAAATCGATTGACATTGATACTGTGTTCCAACAGTTAACTTGTTTAATGAGTTAGCTTTTAGACTGCGCATATCGATAGATAGATAGATAGATAGATAGATAGATAGATTGATTGATTGATTGATTGATTGATTATTATTATTATTTATTATTATCCAGGAGACTTACTATATGATTAGATATGTATTTTAAGACAGGTCGGTGTGGATTATATATATTTCATATTATTGCTGTCTGTTGAATTATTGATGTATCTAATAAATGATAAAAAAAGACCTAAACTAACCGTTGTGAAAAGGGCGCTGAATTCAAACCTGAACTCGGAAAAAAAAAAAAAAACTCAGCTCGCTGTAAAGTCTTCCACCTTCGTTTCCAACCAATCATCGAACTACTCCGGCGTTGCTTGGTTCACAGTTGAACATTCTCAATCTAAAGTTGTTTAGTAATAATTTACATACAGAGCTGTATAAATATTGGGGCTCTGGGGCTAGTTGCTCATTCATCTTTGAACTGCATCAGAAAAACATGCCAGAACCGAAAGCTGCACCCGCGCCGAAGAAAGGCTCTAAGAGGCTGTTGCAAGACCCAGCCTAAGGCAGGAAAAGAAGCGCAGAAAAGACCAGGAAGGAGAGCTACGCCATCTACGTATACAAAAGTGCTGAACGGGTTCACCCCGACACAGCATCTCTTCCAGGCGATGGGCATCATGAACTCGTTCGTCAACGACATTTTTCGAGCGCATCGCCGGCGAGTCGTCCCGCCTGGCTCACTACAACAAGCGCTCCCACCATCACTTCCAGGAGATCCAGACAGCCATGCGCCTCCTGCTGCCGGAGAGCTGGCCAAGCACGCCGTACTGAGGGCACCAAAGGCCGTCACAAATACACCAGCTCCAAGTAAACCGAGACCGTCCCTGCTCCGTTTTACAACACAAAGGCTCTTCTAAGACCCACCCAAATACCGCAAAAAAAGTATAATTCTCATTTCAATTTTCTGCAAATTCTAAAACGGAGAAGTCGAAGGTACGGATTGTGTGTTTGTTTTTGTGGTAGGGATGGAATATTCATTTTAGATACATTTTTTTGCACAGTTGTATTTTTCCTGTAAAAATCCACCGGATCTGTAATTACGGTGGAATAACTTAATCTGGATTTGTTTTCGACAGAACTGGAAATATTACAAGAAACATTAACCTTGGTTTACATGTGTGTATTATAAAAACTTTCTTCATTAGTAAACAATTCGCTCTAGTTGCTCTTTGTCCCTTATTTAATGTATAAAGAAAAGAAATATAACTAGTAATTAAAATGTTATTTTTTCTGTAAAATAAATAGAAACTGATGGAATGAAGATATATGTTTTGTAAATGTGCTGAACTGTCTCGGTTTCTTTATTTCACAGTAATCTGTAACGTCATCATGCCATCCCCAGACCGTAACACACACACACACACACCGCCTCAGTGCTGGTGTCCCCTTTATATAAATCATTTATTCATAAGCCTTGACAATGTTGCTTGTCCAGGTTGTTTACACTGCCTTTGCACGTAGCAGCGCTTGCTGGGCACCTTGACAGGAAGTGCAGCGTGTGTTCAGTGTGCTAGAGAGGTCAACGACGCGACACGTGATCTCTATTCTGATTGTACCGAGACGACGAATAACGAAAACATGGATCAACATGGAGATGAGATTCGCCTGATGGAACTCCCATGAGCTGTAATTGCAGAACTTGTCTATTGCCATTCATATTTTTATTTTCATATGTATCGAATAGTCTTTTTTCATTTTCAGTTTATAACTGTCTTTTTATCGTGAGCCCCATCATCAACCCATAAGATCTTTTTTATATGTATCACATCACGTAAAAAAACAACGTCGGACTATGTGCAGTTGAGGTCGTGTTCAGAGCTGCTATTTACTGGTTTGCAAGCATAAACTGTATTTCAAATGGAGATGAACTTTGCATTGAGGCACACAGAAAGGTTATTTGTGCCGTTATGCTTTTCCTTTCTCCACTAGATGTCAATGTTCTGTCATCTCTAAATAAAAAGAAACTGATCCAAGTACCTGTCTCAGTTTTTCTAAATTGCTGAATCACAGTTGCCAATGCTATACGTTAGTACATCACGTGTCTCTGTGTAAATGTCATCTTGTGCAGTTTCAGGTGAAAATGATCCTACCAATGATTAGCTAGGATTACCTGAGCCTGTGTGGTCAGTGGTTAAAGAAAAGGACTTGTAACCGGAGACCCCAGTTTCAAATCCCAGCTCAGCCACTGACTCATTGTGTGACCCTGAACAAGTCACTTCACCTCCTTTTGCTCCGTGTTTGGGTGAAGGCGTGGTTGTAAGTGACTCTGCAGCTGATGCATATTTCCACACTAGTCTCTGTAAGTGGAATCTTGGATAAAAGTCTGCTAAATAAACAAATAATAATAATTACTTAGCTTGAAGCCTTGTCATCAGCAGTTGTTTGCAGAATCAAAATCTCACGAAAAAGCTCAGCAGGTCGAAATAGCTCAGTTGGGAGAAGCGTCAGAATGAAGATAGAAAGATCCCTGATTCGATCCCAGGTTTCAGCAAGCAGGAGGCATCCCTTATATTTTTAATTGACATGGTCTGCTGTTTTTTAGGAGGTGCGTTCGATGTTGAAACCTCTATTACACTATGTTTTAAAATATATTTCCAACGTTGCAATACATTTAAAAATTTCAACGATACAGTCTTCAGCGCTGGAGACTGTGTTTAAAAACAAAGGAACATGATATATATTACTTGCAGTGTTGAACTCAGAGAAATGTTAGTCGAATTGAATGCTTGTTTAAATCGTTCAAATTAATTTAAATAAGTAATATATTCTTTACCAAATAAAAAAAAATTAATGCATCGGTTGGGGTTGATATTAAAAGCGACAAAAGTAGAAATGCGATGTTGTTGGGGTTTAACCTAACTCTCATTCCCTCCCACCACACCTTACAAGTAGTAGAAGGGCAAGGCAACTTCAAGCAGCCACAGACAGCCATCATCAGTTAAAACAAACAACATACAACTCTGTCCAGATAACACAAAGACGCCCTATATGTGAGACTGCCTGGATTGTCTATAAGCTAAAGTTTCACTTGGATCTGAGATCCTTTCGAACCAATTAGCGTTAACAAACCGAAAAGAGTACTAATAATACTGTGATTCATTAAGCGTTGAATAACCGAGTCTCTGGGGTTATTCTTGGTGTGGTGTTGTCTGGTATGTGAAAATCTGTAATCCAGTACACAAACAACACACTCTAGGAGTTAATACCTATCTATTTGTCCTCTATTAACCTCCCCTTATTCTATTAAGAATCAAAGGTGTGTTCAAATGTGACCTGCAATCCACTTCTACAGAGCAGACGTGTTGGTGTTATATCTGCTCAGCTCAACTGTATATTGATCAATGATGTGGGAGGTATATGCAGGTTGTCTGTCTGTGTCTGTGACAGAAATATAATGAGTTTGTTTATGCGTCTCCTCCCGACCTGTGAGGACTGTAAGCAGCGAAGGGGAAGTCTTTGGGCCAGGCTGGCCTGAGAGATCTTTCCCGGGCGGGAGATCAGTCAGACTGGAAGAAGATGAGACTCTGTTGCGGAACATATTGACCTGGAAGGGAAGCGACATAACAGCTGCAGGTTGAGACAGCTGCACTCGTTTACCAGGGGTCATCGTGACAACATCTCGTGGGACAAGGATCAAAATCTTCCTTCACTTAGTTTAAACGACAAAAGACTGAAAGGACCGGAGAGTTTCCATTTGTATTCACGCATAAAAGTGTTTGTATGTTTTGTTTGTTTGTAGCACTGTTAATAATTGTCTTTTGTTTTGTAAAATTCACCAGGCTGACTAGCCACACGACTCGGAACTGTCGCCTTGGCACAAATAACACAGCTTCTGCAAGCATGGTTGCAAATCAACGGTCGTCGTTGGGCGTCTTATTATTATTATTATTATTATTATTTGTTTTCTTATGCGCCCTTATCAGGGCGACCCACAATCGTAACAAATACATTTCAAGTATTTACAATACTAGTAATACAATAAGAGCAAGAAATACAACTTTTATTTCAAGCAAAGTACAAGTGTGACAAACCACAAATTTAATAATACAGCCAGATAATAGTGATAGTTACATCAGGATATGATTAAATAGTGATAGTTACAGCAGGATATGATTAAATACAAAGTACTGGGTCAAACACTTGCAGATTACAGTATTCTGAGTACAAGTTAAATACGGTAAAATAGGGGGCAGATAAGAGCAAAATAAAGCACACACATTAAATGAAGGGTGATAGTGTCCCAGGATACAAACAGAGTTCTGGGTGCTGTTTGAAGAATGAGTCTTAAGGAGGCGCGGAATGTGGTCGAGGACTGGGCAGTCCTGACATCTGTAGGAAGGTCATTCCACCACTGCCGGGCAAGGGTGGAGAAGGAAGCGAGCTCTGGAGGCAGGGGCGTGGCGGTGGCTAGTCTTCTAGTGCAGGCGGGCGGAGAGGTCGAGTGGGGTGTGGGGAGAGATGAGGGTCTGGGGTAGCTGGGTGCAGTCTGGTCAAGGCATCCTGTAGGCTAGTACAGGTCTTGAACTGGATGCGGGCGGTGATCAGGGGAGCCAGTGGAGCAGCGGGTCTGGAGTGGCGTGGGCGGGCAGAAAAGAACACCAGGCGGGCAGCAGAGTTCTGGATGAGCTGGAGGCGGACGAATTGGCGGACGCAGGAGGCCAGCCAGGGAGGGAGTTACCCAGTAGTCTAGGCGGGGAGAGTACCAGGGCCTGGACCAGGAGCTGGGTATAGTTAGTGAGGAAGGGTGGATTCTTGGGATGTTGCTCAGGAAGAATAGACGAAGTGCGTGCCAGGTGGAGATAGTGCTGCAGGAATAAGAGGGCGGGGGTCCATTGTGACTCAAGGTTCTTAGCTGAGGAAGGGGAGAGGTGTGGTAGATTCAGAGGAACGAGATAGAGATCAGAGGAGGGGGGAGGAAGGAAAGAAAGGAGGTCAGATTTAGAGGGTTGAGTTTGAGGTGGTCACGAGAGGTGCATCCAGGAGGAAATAGCAGACAGCTCCCCTGCACCCTCAGCTCCAGCACTGGTCCCTGCTCCTGCAGTCTCAGCTGATTGAGGAGGGCAGGACGATGTGGCGTCCTAGCCATCTCCATGGAGAATGCAAATTCAAAGGGGAACGGAGGACCCCTCCTGTTTAGAGGACTCCCCCGTCTGAGACCTATATAGCTCTTAGGGTCCACTGGTGGGCAGTACTTGTGTCACTTGTGAGCAGAGCTGTTGCCGGGTCTAGATCCCTTGGACTGAGGGACCCAGTCCCCGATCAGTTTTGAAACCTCAGTGTCAACTATACAGCTGTAATCCCTCGGTCCTCAAGTTTTGTAGAGTTTTTTGATCTTTGTGGGGGGCAGCCCAGCATCAACCCACTTGCTCAGGCAATGGAAGCATTGTATGCCTCAGGGCATGGGCTGTTGCTCAGCATTTCCCTTCCGTGATTCCCACGGTGGCTGCTTTAGTGCAGACATTTTAATGTTGTCCCCTACTTCTCCTGCCCAAATAAACAGTTTAGGTCACTGGATGCACTAAAAAAAGGCATACATGAGGGGGCACTGGCAGAGAGACTATGAAACACCGCTGGTCTGCTGACTGTGTACCAATGGCAGCTGCTGCAGGACCTGTCTGCCTTGACCTTCTCCTATTATCAATGAGCTGAGGCTGGTGAATGATTGAATGATATGTTTGGTGTTTGAAATGTTTACGTTTGGCCCAACCACAGAACGGGTGTGGAGAAGGAAAATAAAAATAAATTAAAGCATAAATGCTATTTAGTGCTGGTAGGACCAGCACCACTGCCTGTGTTTGTTCGGACTCACGATGTTGGTTTGTCTGTTTGTCACTGTTTTATTTAGTGTTAATCTGTTTTGTTTGTCTGTTTATTTTGGCCTCAAGTGCCGTGTGCTCAGTATCCAACGGTCTTGAGCAACAGTGTGGATGAGTGGTTAGGACTCGCTTGATCGGGAGGTCATAGGTTTCCAATCCCAGGTAGGGAACACTGCTGCTGTACCCTTGAATAAGTACTTCACCTAGATTGCTCAGTAAAAAAAAAGTAACAGGGGAATATGCAGTAATGTTTTAACCTATGATTCCACAAATATTCATAATTTCTGTATTTTCTCACTTTATTTGTCTTACAATGACCCTATAGTCATTAAGTATGTATATTCAATGTACTGATGTTAATTTTCTTGAGACATGGCCCCCGAAATATTTAACTCAAAGCTATTTTTAAAGCCGATGTTGTATGCATGTTGATGAGGAAACGCGGACAGTAATATTAACAAAGAAATTGTGTTAAAGAGGGTGTAGACAATTTTCAGAATCATAACATTGGCAAATGTGATTCAATTCAAAACTGTAGACTGCATCCGTTTCTCTGTTATGAACCAGGGATAAAGACGTTATAAATGAGAAGAGACATCTCGTGGAAAGAAAAAAAGCACAACGCCCTCAATATCTCTTTGTGTGACTCGGTTGCAAAGTTCATCTCCCATTTGACAAACAGATTTAAGTTCTTTCAAAGTAACCACCAGCTCAAACGACTGGACTGTTTTGTTTTCTTATAAGCTTTTAAAAAGCAGTAGCGATGTACATGAAATAAATGAGTTAACTAGGTGATTTTTCAATGAAAGTTTATTAAAGCATACATGCAAGATAATGTTTTTATGTATTTGCGGTGTTCTAACATATACAAATTAATTTGTTCCGCCAAAATTAAACACACGGGATCGACTTTGCAGGAAAAATATAACTCGTAAAATCCGATGGTTTGTAAGTTTAATAAATAGAAAATTAATTCTATGCCGAAATAAGATAAAAAAAAAAAAAAAGAAAAAAACACTTACCTTCAACACGTTTATTTCAAAAATCTGCAGATAACTGAAATAAAAATTGTGCTCTTTAGCGGTATTTAGGGTGGCTCTTAGAAACCTTTTGTGTTATGCAAAAGGCGAACGGGGCCGGTCTCAGTTTACTTGGAGCTGGTGTACTTGGTGGCGGCCTTGGTGCCCTCAGACCACAGGCGTGCTTGGCCAGCTCTCCGGGCAGCAGGGAGGCGGCTGTCTGAATCTCCCGGGAAGTGATGGTGGAGGCGCTTGTTGTAGTGAGCCGGCGGGACGACTCGCCCGATGCGGCGCCAAAATCGTTGACGAACGAGTTCATGCCCATCGCCTTGGAAGAGATGTCATGTCGGGTGGACTGTTTCAGCACT
>JAHFZB010000463.1:0-46448 GCA_036884735.1 Huso huso
TCAGCAGTTCAGAAAGCTTTCAGAGAATACTGCATTCTTACACAGAAGATCCTTCTACATTCAACATTGTTAAGAGAACCTCATTAGAGGTATATTTTAATTATAGTCTTAATTATTAATATTAAAAAATGAAATAATATAATACAATGTTTATTAATCTTGTCAACCTGCTAACTGAATTACCAGACAGTTTTTTCACTGAAACGTTATCATCTTGTCTCTGTGTTCCATATGCAAAATGTAGTGTGTACATAATACAAATGAAATCAAGTATAATCATAATTTTATTTATATTTCATGATATTAAAATAAATAAATGTTATATATATATACAGTGCCTTGCGAAAGTATTCGGCCCCCTTGAACTTTGCGACCTTTTGCCACATTTCAGGCTTCAAACATAAAGATATGAAACTGTAATTTTTGTGAAGAATCAACAACAAGTGGGACACAATCATGAAGTGGAACGAAATTTATTGATATTTCAAACTTTTTAACAAATAAAAACTGAAAAAATTGGGCGTGCAAAATTATTCAGCCCCTTTACTTTCAGTGCAGCAAACTCTCCAGAAGTTCAGTGAGGATCTCTGAATGATCCAATGTTGACCTAAATGACTAATGATGATAAATAGAATCCACCTGTGTGTAATCAAGTCTCCGTATAAATGCACCTGCACTGTGATAGTCTCAGAGGTCCGTTTAAAGCGCAGAGAGCATCATGAAGAACAAGGAACACACCAGGCAGGTCCGAGATACTGTTGTGGAGAAGTTTAAAGCGGATTTGGATACAAAAAAGATTTCCCAAGCTTTAAACATCCCAAGGAGCACTGTGCAAGCGATAATATTGAAATGGAAGGAGTATCAGACCACTGCAAATCTACCAAGACCTGGCCGTCCCTCTAAACTTTCAGCTCATACAAGGAGAAGACTGATCAGAGATGCAGCCAAGAGGCCCATGATCACTCTGGATGAACTGCAGAGATCTACAGCTGAGGTGGGAGACTCTGTCCATAGGACAACAATCAGTCGTATACTGCACAAATCTGGCCTTTATGGAAGAGTGGCAAGAAGAAAGCCATTTCTTAAAGATATCCATAAAAAGTGTCGTTTACAGTTTGCCACAAGCCACCTGGGAGACACACACAAACATGTGGAAGAAGGTGCTCTGGTCAGATGAAACCAAAATCGAACTTTTTTTGGCAACAATGCAAAACGTTATGTTTGGCGTAAAAGCAACACAGCTCATCACCTGAACACACCATCCCCACTGTCAAACATGGTGGTGGCAGCATCATGGTTTGGGCCTGCTTTTCTTCAGCAGGGACAGGAAGATGGTTAAAATTGATGGGAAGATGGATGGAGCCAAATACAGGACCATTCTGGAAGAAAACCTGATGGAGTCTGCAAAAGACCTGAGACTGGGACGGAGATTTGTCTTCCAACAAGACAATGATCCAAAACATAAAGCAAAATCTACAATGGAATGGTTCACAAATAAACATATCCAGGTGTTAGAATGGCCAAGTCAAAGTCCAGACCTGAATCAATCGAGAATCTGTGGAAAGAACTGAAAACTGCTGTTCACAAATGCTCTCCATCCAACCTCACTGAGCTCGAGCTGTTTTGCAAGGAGGAATGGGCAAAAATTTCAGTCTCTCGATGTGCAAAACTGATAGAGACATACCCCAAGCGACTTACAGCTGTAATCGCAGCAAAAGGTGGCGCTACAAAGTATTAACTTAAGGGGCTGAATAATTTTGCACGCCCAATTTTTTCAGTTTTTATTTGTTAAAAAAGTTTGAAATATCCAATAAATTTCGTTCCACTTCATGATTGTGTCCCACTTGTTGTTGATTCTTCACAAAAAATTACAGTTTCATATCTTTATGTTTGAAGCCTGAAATGTGGCAAAAGGTCGCAAAGTTCAAGGGGGCCGAATACTTTCGCAAGGCACTGTATCTACACTCGGCTGACGGTTTGGACCCGAGACTGCTGCTGCACTCGGGACTGTAAGTTACAAGCAAGCACCATACGTTTAAAATACAATTACTGGTACATTTTATTAATCACATTAAAGAAATGAAAAAAGTGACGTTAACATGCTACGTTTATAGGGGCTACAGAAAGCGTTTTTTTTTTTTTTTTTAATCCGAGTCAGTGATGATAATAACTTGTTTTGTATTCGTATTTTTTTCCCCCCTGGGTTGGGAAATAACGTTAACGATTTAATAAAGGTAACAACAAGATAACACAATGTGAATCTGGGTGAGCAGACTACAGTAGCTTGTAGTAACTCCGGTCTGTAACTTTGTTTAAAAAATCATAGCCTTCAATATAAATTGATATGTTTTGGCTGTCGTAGTGTCGATTTTGCCCTTCGTTTAACTGGAGCAGACAGGGTCATGTGACATATAGCAGTGTGCTGACTGGATAGAATTGCTTGAGTTGTCAGGGGTGATACTCGGGGCAATCCTCTCGCGATTTGGTCGCAAGCAATATAGTTGCTACTACTAGCAAATTGCCTAGACAGTTGTCGCTAGAGCTGCTGACCCGCTTTCGAAATCAATTATTATTAATAATAAAAACAAAAAAAAGCGGAATTATTTTCATTCTCCCGTGATACTAGTAAAAAACTTTTTCAAGACTTTCATAACGGAGACATGGTTTTTCCAGCATTTTCAAGCCCTGGAAATCAGTTTGGCATTTTTCCATACTTTCAGACAAGCGTACGAACCCTGCTTCTAGAATAACGCTACTCCAAAAGTAGTTATTCCGAGAGTAAAACTAGGTTGTACGAGAGAGGATTTACAGATGAGTCACTACTCCAGAGAGAGGATTTACAGATGAGTCACTACTCCAGAGAGGATTTACAGATGAGTCGATACTCCAGAGAGAGGATTTACAGATGAGTCACTACTCCAGAGAGAGGATTTACAGATGAGTCACTACTCCAGAGAGGATTTACAGATGAGTCACTACTCCAGAGAGAGGATTTACAGATGAGTCACTACTCCAGAGAGAGGATTTACAGATGAGTCGATACTCCAGAGAGAGGATTTACAGATGAGTCGATACTCCAGAGAGAGGATTTACAAATGAGTCACTACTCCAGAGAGAGGATTTACAGATGAGTCACTACTCCAGAGAGGATTTACAGATGAGTCACTACTCCAGAGAGGATTTACAGATGAGTCACTACTCCAGAGAGAGGATTTGCAAATGAGTCACTACTCCCAGATAGAGGATTTACAGATGAGTCACTACTCCCAGAGAGAGGATTTACAGATGAGTCACTACTCCCAGAGAGAGGATTTACAGATGAGTCGATACTCCAGAGAGAGGATTTACAGATGAGTCACTACTCCAGAGAGGATTTACAGATGAGTCACTACTCCCAGAGAGAGGATTTACAGATGAGTCACTACTCCCAGAGAGAGGATTTACAGATGAGTCACTACTCCCAGAGAGAGGATTTACAAATGAGTCACTACTCCAGAGAGAGGATTTACAGATGAGTCACTACTCCAGAGAGGATTTACAGATGAGTCACTACTCCCAGAGAGAGGATTTACAAATGAGTCGATACTCCAGAGAGAGGATTTACAGATGAGTCACTACCCCAGAGAGGATTTACAGATGAGTCACTACTCCAGAGAGAGGATTTACAGATGAGTCCCTACTCCAGAGAGAGGATTTACAGATGAGTCACTACTCCAGAGAGAGGATTTACAGATGAGTCACTACTCCCAGAGTGAAAATGTATCAGTGGAGTACATTATGCAAATTAGGTAAGGTGTTCAAGTTTCCAATCCAGCTTTTTTTAGTGCAGAGGTACGTGTCAAATGTAAATAAACTGTACTACACTGAGTTAATCAAAATATGTTTGTATTAGAAAACAGTATATATAACAATGGCCATATATCCCTTGCTTTCCACACCATCGATCTCTTCCCACCTTTCACACGCCTGGCCCCTTGTCAACCCCAGATATTTTCCTGTGTAGCAGCCTCGTTCTGAACTTCTTTTCTCAGTATCGTTCTTTGTCATTGCAGTATCAAGGGCTTTAACAAACCTCAGAGATCTGTACGAAGTTCATGAAGGTTAATAAGTAACTAACGGACAGAGATGCGCAAGACTGTATCGACACACACTGCAGCCTACTGGAGCCTATGCAATTTATAACATTGATTTCCACACTTCATAAAGAGTACCTGGGGTTTTTTTTATGATTCTAATCTGAAGTAGTGTTTATTGACTGTGAGATTATACAAATAGATAAAGAGAAAACAGCTTTGTTTGCAAGGCATGTAACGTTGGCAACACATAAATCCATCCTAATTGTGTGCTTTTTGTAACCTGTAAAGCCTATACAACTGAAAAAACAACTTGGCCCAAAAAAACAAACAATCTGGATAAATAAGAAGAATTACAGTGACCCTGGCAAGCTGCCTTTCTTTACTTTATCTAGATACAGGCGGTTCAGTCACAATCTCAAAAAGGGCCCCGGAGTAAGTCAGGTGCTCACAATGCTTTTACTGGTTTTTGTGTTCAGGTACCCAGAATAACTTGTTTACCTATTTTGTTTATAGAAATTGTTGCACATTAACCCTTTAAGGGCCGAGCGTGTTTCAATGGGATGCTCCCCAGGAACAGGGGTTTTTTGGCTGTATTTGACAAATCACTAAAAATCGATTTTGTACAGTAGCATCTTGAAATTGGTGTCCTTTTTTTCATAACACTCTGGAGGACATTATAAAGTACTACAGAAACCATAAACACGTATCTCTTTTTTTCGACACTATATATATTTTTTATTATTATTATGTCCTCTGCTTAGTGTTATCAAAGACCTGAGGGACCTTACAACACTTCCTGAAGGTTTTGTTGAAAAATAATATTTTTACTGAGTAAATGTTCTGCTTCAGTATTTGCAGTACGTGTCTTATTGTTGATAGGGTAATTGGTTGCTTCTTGGTTGTGCAGTAATTGGTGTAAATGGGTGCAATACAAGTATAAGCAATGCTAGGCGTGTGGGTTTCTATCATTGTTAACTTCAGTATGAAGGAATGCAGCATCCACTGTTTTAGTGGCACTGAAGCAGAACATACGTCAGTTTGTCAGACATTTCTACTCCAGATGTGCCTTGTTAGCAGCAGCTGGACAGTAATTCAGAACGGCCTCAGGTCCGTTTCACTAACCCTGTTACAGCAAATTAACTTTTATCAGCTGCAACAAAGTACCAGGCCCGCCGCCAGCCCCTCTAAAAACATACCGTTCTGTTCAGTATGCTGGTATATTAAAGCGCGTTACTATAATACATATGACTCCATAGATAAGCCTCTTACACTTGAATTAAATCAATGTACCGACAAGCAGCAACACGCAATACAAAAACTAAACTGATTTCAATACATGCGCAGCAAACGAAACTACCGTGCTTAACAGAATAAACGGACGTGCTCACAGAAGCATTTCATTTAAAGCAGCTTCCAGATAGATATTTGCACTCGGCTGTCAGCTACACCGCGTCTTGAATCCTGGTGCTGATTTCTCTAATGATGGGATCGGGTAGTAAGCTCGGTCTCCATCAAAAATACTATCTAACTGGTCCATGGACGCAGCTTCCTTTCGCTTGTTTTGCAGCTTCGCCCGGTTCACTGCTTATTCCAGTTTCACGCGAGTTCAGGACCTCAATTAACACTTGATTTTCTTTCAATACTTTTGCATTTAGCTGTTTAGTCCGTTTGGCATCATTGTTGTTTTGTTATTTGGTCTACACGCACACACAGTAACTCAAATAACAGCCGCAACAGACTCGTCAGAAGGGACGCCTTGTTAACATTCACACAAAATACGATTTACTTTCAGAGTGACGACTGCCAGTTTCAAACTATTTGTTTTTACTTAAAGCAGGCACATCCTGCGAGGAAGCCCCGTAGTATTTGTAATGTATATTTATTGAAGACAGTAAATATTTCTAGTGTAAAAACTGACCTGCAGCAGCTGCATGAACCCAGCAGAGAATCCCGATTACAGTCATCCGGATCATCTCCGATAGTCTTCACAAAGCAGTATATTTAAATCCTACACTCGGTTATATACAATGGATTTGTTTGTGACATGGATATTTAATATTGAATATGTTTAATAGAAATATTCTACATTTTGCCAACCAGCAACTGATCAAACTGCTTATCACAAACTCTCTCAGTTTGGAATTTTGTGATTGGCTACAAAAACGTGGTTCAGCCAACAGGAAGCGAGCGTCAGGAGTATCTGGGTAAAATAGTGTTTTTCATGTTTGTGTCTCGAAAGTGAAACATTATTGAAAAGAAAGCAAACATACCTGTCATTACCCTATCAAACATACAGCAGCCGATCAAGTTTCACAACAGCGGGGTTTCTATACGGTATGGAAAGCCTGTATGGAACACGATAGCCAGGAAGTGCAGATTTATCAAACCAGAATCACTGTACCGATTGTATAAAAACAGCATGTTGTTTGCTTATGTTGTTTGCTTACATTAGTGTTATATTTAACAGCATAAACACACGAGCAGACGAATGAAATGCTGACGTCCGTCTCGTTATTACTGATCAACAATAAATAAATACATGAATTAATTATTATTAATAATAATAATAATAATAATAATAATAATAATAATAATAATAATAATCCAAATTAGAATTCCGAAACTGATTTTTAATATAATGCATTAGTTTACTGTTTACGTATATGTTTGATTTCCATTCATAGGTATTTGAAAAAAGTAAACATTAAACATATATATGGAATAAACTACACCGAAGTGTGCATAATAAGCGTGCAATCGTATCGAGGCTCACCCTGGCACAGCACCCGATACGCATGCCAGCGTCAGTGACACAATGCTTCCATTGCAGTGGATTTATTTGCTAAAAGTTTACGGATTTAAAAAAAAATATGCGACAAGCTCAATGGAAATGGGTATAATTCGCAAAAACGTGTACATTTATTCAAACTTTTAAAAACCCTAGACCTTAGGGTTTTAGGAAAGTCGATATTTTCAGAAAATGCGAATTAAGGTGCCTTAATGCGCATAAATTTAAATGGAAACAATTTTATTCTCATAAAATAAGCGAATCCCCAAAGTGCACTGCAGCTCCTAAGGAAGTTCCTTACTGGGAGGAAAACATGGCGACGAACAGTAACAGGTGCAACTGAGCGACTGCATATTCTGCACAGCTAGCCAGCTTATACAGAGCGATAGCGATTCTCTATTCTGGGAGACTGCATATTCTGCACAGCTATCCAGCTTATACAGAGCGATAGCGATTCTCTATTCTGTTGGTATAGGTGATCTTGGGCTGAACTGTTCTGGAGCAATATACGGGTCAAGTTTAGTGCACAATTCAAACACGATGGCTTTAATTCTCCAGTTTGAACGGAATAATGTAGCCTATTTTAATATCTATACGTCACACGTCGTGGACACCAATCTTTTCTGTACAAATACATTTCTTGCTTTTATGGCATGGATTTTATTAATATAAAAATGACTCTGATAAACTCATACATTTTAATGAATATTTTATTGTAAATATATAAATAAAATTCAGTAATAAATGTAATTAATTACAAAGAAAATTTAGTATACAGACGTGCTCAAATTTGTTGGTACCCTTACAGCTCATTGAAATAATGCTTCATTCCTCCTTAAAAGTGATGAAATTAAAAGCTATTTTATCATGTACACTTGCATGCCTTTGGTATGTCATAGAATAAAGCAAAGAAGCTGTGAGAAGAGATGAATTATTGCTTATTCTACAAAGATATTCTAAAATGGCCTGGACACATTTGTTGGTACCCCTTAGAAAAGATAATAAATAATTGGATTATAGTGATATTTCAAACTAATTCGTTTCTTTAATTAGTATCACACATGTCTCCAATCTTGTAATCAGTCATTCAGCCTATTTAAATGGAGAAAAGTAGTCACTGTGCTGTTTGGTATCATTGTGCACCACACTGAACATGGACCAGAGAAAGCAAAGGAGAGAGTTGTCTGAGGAGATCAGAAAAGAAAATAATAGACAAGCATGGTAAAGGTAAAGGCTACAAGACCATCTCCAAGCAACTTGATGTTCCTGTGAAAACAGTTGCAAATATTATTAAGAAGTTTAAGGTCCATGGAACTGTAGCCAACCTCCCTGGACACGGCCGCAAGAGGAAAATCGACCCCAGAGTGAACAGAAGGATAGTGCGAATGGTAGAAAAAGAACCAAGGATAACTGCCAAAGAGATACAAGCTGAACTCCAAGGTGAAGGTACGTCAGTTTCTGATCGCACCATCTGTCGCTTTTTGAGCAAAAGTGGGTTCCATGGAAGAAGACCCAGGAGGACTCCACTTTTGAAAGAAAAACATAAAAAAGCCAGACTGGAATTAGCTAAAATGCATATTGACAAGCCACAATCCTTCTGGGAGAATGTCCTTTGGACAGATATGTCAAAACTGGAGCTTTTTGGCAAGTCACATCAGCTCTATGTTCACAGACGAAAAAATTAAGCTTTCAAAGAAAAGAACACCATACCTACAGTGAAACATGGAGGAGGCTCGGTTATGTTTTTGGGGCTGCTTTGCGCGCCTGGTACATGGTGCCTTAAATCTGTGCAGGGCACAATGAAATCTCAAGACTATCAAGGCATTCTGGAGCGAAACATACTGCCCAGTGTCAGAAAAGCTCTGTCTCAGTCGCAGGTCATGGGTCCTCCAACAGGATAATGACCCCAAAACACACAGCTAAAAGCACCCAAGAATGGATAAGAGCAAAACACTGGACTATTCTGAAGTGGCCTTCTATGAGTCCTGATCTGAATCCTATCGAACATCTATGGAAAGAGCTGAAACTTGCAGTCTGGAGAAGGCACCCATCAAACCTGAGACAGCTGGAGCAGTTTGCTCAGGAAGAGTGGGCCAAACTACCTGTTAACAGGTGCAGAAGTCTCATTGAGAGCTACAGAAAACGTTTGATTGCAGTGATTGCCTCTAAAGGTTGTGCAACAAAATATTAGGTTAGCGGTCCCATCATTTTTGTCCATGCCATTTTCATTTGTTTTCTTATTTACAATATTATGTTGAATAAAAATCAAAAGCAAAGTCTGATTTCTATTAAATATGGAATAAACAATGGTGGATGCCAATTACTTTTGTCAGTTTCAAGTTATTTCAGAGAAAATTGTGCAGTCTTCGTTTTTTGTGGAGGGGTACCAACAAATTTGAGCACGTCTGTATTTACCATGTATAGCATTCTGCCTTTCTCCCTTTTTCTTTTGCAATCCACGCAATTTAGAAGTATAGTGACATCAAACATTAGCCTACATAAAACAAAGTTTGAAACCCCCTTCGTAACGTTCTCTCTTGATTTTACACAAACTGAAACAATAGCTCTATATACGACTGTATATAAAATCAGTCAGACGCTTAACTTCGTGTTTATTCCCCGTTTATTAATAGAGAAAAAAATAAGAGGGGGGAAAAGAAAGAAAAACATAATATGAAAAGTGTGTGCTTATTAAACGCTTAACATTTCTCATCAATTACAAGAAAAGGTGAAAATGCTCCTGTAATTAAGATTAAGATTCCTCTGGGGTCAAACAAATCAAGCTGTAGGTAGCCAAATTGACTGAATTTTACAATACAAAAAATATAGTATTCAAGAACACCGGTCAAATATTATGGTTAGATGTTCACCCGCAGGCAGGCGCATCACACAGGGCGAGGCAATCCACACACAGGCGGGGCGGCGGGCGCGATAGGTTGCGGATGCAACCCCAGTTCCCTGAAAGAAAAATAACCATCAAGGTATGGGATATTGCCAGGCAGTAGGGATTGGCTGAGCTTTTATAGCAAAGCTGCGCCGATAGGCCTCTGCGTGAGCTGGCACGAAGCCCGCCCCCTGGAGCTTACTATAATGCAGCACGACTCTCTCTTCCTCTTTTTGCTCTTCAGGCCGTGAAGGCAGTTTCTGAGCGAACTTCGGCGACGATGGTTATTTTCTCTTTCAGAACCGGGTTTGCATCCGCAACCTATCGCCCCCTTTCAAGTCGAAAATAACCATCAAGGTATGAACAGTACCCAAGCCGTCGCGAGGGAGGATTCTCGGCAGTAGGACAGACTACGCCATAACGCAATCTCGTGGGCAAACATCTCACGCGATATGGGAGCTGCGCCAGCCGCCTATGCTCGCAATGACACCTGTCCTAAGGTGGAATAGTCAACACCATGTTGTCAACCACTATATATGTCCGCATCCCGAGGCGCCATAGAGTGTAGCACAGAATACTCCAAATAGTGGAGCAGAGGAATCCAGTACGTTCAACCGGTAAAACCTCATGAAAAGTATCTTGTGTAGCCCAACTGGCTGCCAATGGAAATGTCAGACACCGCACCCCCTGAAAGAGGGCCCAGGATGTCGCCATACCCCTAGTGGAATGCGCCTTCAACTGCCCTGGTGGCAGAAGGCCTGCAGATTCATAAGCTAATTTAATAGCATCCACTATCCAATGGGAAAGGCGTTGTTTAGACAACGGCTGACCCAAAGTCCCTAGAACCATGGCATATGAACAATTGTTCTGTTTGCCTCACAGTCGTCTAATGCGGTCAATATAAACACCTCAATGCCATACGGGGCAGAGCATGTGTGTAACCGTTCTTCCTCTGGGGAAGAAAAAGGAGGAGGATGGAACGCCATCAACTCGACTGGCTGGTTCATATGAAACGGGATATGACCTTGGGTAAAAGGCTGGATTTGGGCGCATGGAGACCTTAGAACCGCCTCCCTGCGAAACGGTACATGATGAATGCACTGACAGTGCATGTAACTTCAACTCACGCTGCGTTTGGCTGATACCACAGACAGCAAAAAATGCAGTTTTATAGACACAAGCTTCATATCCACGCTGTGGACAGGCTCCGACGGTGCCTTGGTAAGGGCTTCTAGCACCACGTCAAGGCTCCATGACGGTAAACTGTCGTTCTTTAGGTCGCCAAATGTCTTGCGCCTTTCAGGAACTGCGATGCCAGAAAATGGCAACCTGGTGATAAAACCGTCAATGCGTATATGGCAAGCCAATATGGCGGCAAATACACTTTAAGTGTAGAGGAGATTTCCTTCATCTAACAGTTTCTGTAGAAACTGTAATATCACTATACATAGGGCAGGATATTGATGCGTGGCCCTCTGCCAGACACCAATCCTGAAACAACTGCCATTTGTGCGTGTGTGGGCGACCTAGTAGAGGGGTGCTTTGGCTCTGAATGGTCAAAATCACCACCAAGAGAAAGCCCTAGGGCTGACAGGCGCCCCGGCCAAGGGCCATAGCCCTCCTGGGCTTGGGACAACAGGTCCGGCGCAGAGGGAGCTCCCTCGGGCGACCGTGCAACAACTGCACCAGACTCGGAACCATATTCTCCTGAGGCCACCGAGGAGCGATCAGAATCACTGTCGCATGCTCTACCCTGACCTTCTCCAAGAAAGTGGGAAGCATGGAATCGGTGGAAATGCATATAGGAGCCCTGGTGGCCATTCGTGAGCCAGTGCATCGACTCTAGGGGTTTGTCGAGGTCCTTCACCGAGAACCATAGGGGCAGTCTTGGTCTCGGCTTAAGAGATCTACTTGCGCTGTGCCGAACCATTCCCAGATGTGCTCTACCACCTGAGGATGAAGACGCCATTCCCCCGCAAGAGGGCCTCCTCTGGATAGGAGATCCGCTAATTGACTCTGCCCGGTAGGTGAACCGCACGCAGAGAGGTTAAACGCGGGTTGTGCCCATAGCAACATCTGTTTACCATCCGGTGAAGACCGGGGACCGCCGCCCTGGCGTTGATGTACCACAACTGTGGTGTTGTCTGACCGCACTAACACATGCTTGCCTAGAAGCACTGGCAAGAAGTGCCGAAGGGCGAGGTCCACCGCCTGAGTTCCAGAGCATTGATGTGGGCTAACCTCCAGGGTCCTGACCACACTCCATGAGTCCCTGATCCGTTCCAGACTGCTCCCCAACCCTGGCTGGAAGCGTCGGTCGTAATAACCTCCCTTCGGAAGATGGGACCCAAGCGTACACCCTGGCGGATGTTCGACAGAACTTTCCACCAGCAGTGCTTCCAGCAGGTTTGGGATACCCTCAACCTCACGCGTGTTTGTCTCTCTCGGATGCAACGCCAGCATTGAACCAGGCCTGCAGAGGTCTCTCGTAGTAGTAAGCCCAAGGAAGGGCTTACAGGCGGCAGCCATCAACCCCAGCATGCGCTGACACAGCTCCATGCTGACTGTTTCTCTCAATCTGAATAGGGAGAGACACCGCCCAGCGTGTGTTCGGTCTGTTGGCTCGGCATGAGGCGGCTCTTTTCTGAATTGACCTTCAGACCTAGCCGCTGAAGATGGTCTGTAACCATCACTGTGTGCTGTGCCAACTGCTCCTTCGACTGTGCGCAGCGCAGCCAGTCGTCCAGATAGTTCAGCAGTCGGACGCCTTGAGCCCGCAAGGGAGCTAGGATGGCATCCATACATTTCTAAAAGGTTCGAGGAGCTAGTGACAGGCGAATGGAAGGACACAAAACCTCATATACCCTGCTCTGAAATGCGAAAACGCAGATACTTCCTGTGACCCGGCAGATGGGAACGTGAAAGTGCGCGATCTGTCAGGTCCATCGGTGGTGAAACAGTCGCCGCCTCTCGACTGACTGGATGATGTGCCTGTCGCGTGGCGTCCTGAACGATAACACCCGCAGGTATTTGTTCAGTACTCGCAGATCTAAAATAGGGCGGAGCCCGCCGCTCTTTTTTTGGGCACCAGGAAGTATTTGGAATAGAACCCTGGTCGATCATTGCAGGGTCTACTTGTTGAATGGCACGCTTCTTGAGCAATGCCTGTATTTCCACATTCAGAGCTGAGGACTGAACCGAGTCCTTCACTGCAGTTACGACCACTCCCCGAAGGGGGGGAGGCCTTAACCGAACTGAAGGGTGTACCCGTGGATATAGTTTTATGCACTCCAGATGTCGTTGGTGCATTGTTGCCAGAACTGGAGCTGTGGGACAGTGTAGGGATGGGTTAACAGCTGCCTGGAGATTTCAGGGCTGTTTCGGGCTGCATCGATTCTGGGGGCCTGGCCAGAGCCACGAGGGCGTGGCCTGCCACCTCCTCTGGGCGCCACCCCTTCCAAGTGGTCTTGCAAATGGAGGTTGACCGCACGCTGCTGTACTTGGAGGGAGGGTCTTAGTACCCCGTGGGGTCCGGCTGGTGCTGGGCGGTGGTGTTCCCACGCCACTGGTGCTCCTGTTGGCGCTAGGCTGGAAGGGCTTATGCGCCACATCTTCGCCATCTGCTGAGATGCCTCCCGGCTTTAGCAGAGCCAAGTATCTCCTCAACCGTTGGGCCAAACGCGTGCCCCGTGTAATGGGAGCATCTAAACCTTGTCAGGGTTTTGAACTCTCGCCTGCGAGAGCCAGAGCTGCCTTGTGGCAACTACCAGGGATGCAATACTCCTGCCTTGAGCCCGTATTTAGCTGGGCTATCTTGACTAGGAGTTGAGCCACCAACGCCAATTCCGCCAGAAACACCGATAGGTGCTCCGGGAGATCCTTCACCAGCGACGCCTGGTAAACTGAAAGGAGGCTGGCCACGCTTGGACTAACTGCCCTGTAGTTGCTGAATAGCCTTCTTTAAATGAACCTCCGTGGTCCTGCACTGTCTGTTAGGACATGCAGGGTCTTTAGCCAGACCCGAGAGCGCCGGGCGCTTTAACCAGGGCTGCAAAGGCAGCATCAACTGGTGGGAAGGATGCCAGACCAGCCTCACTGCCTCCCCTGCATGGCAAATGCGAAGCCTCCGAAGTTGCCGTTGAAGAAGCTGGGGAGCTGCGTTCGAGCGCCCCGAAGCAATCGCCTATGGTCTGGGGATCTCTGGCCAGCTGTAAGCTGGGAGGTGTAATGAATTTTTATAACATCAAGACTTGCTTAGCTTGCTCAATAGCAAACAAATAGGTTTTAAGATAACAATATAGGTTGTAACGTTAAGTTTAAGTTGAAGCCTGTCCCAAGTCAATAGGACTAGCAGGACATGTAATAAGAGAAATAATAACTTTATGTGTAATAAGTATAAAAAGTATAATTTGCATTATATTGAACTGGCTGTTCTTTGGAACTCACGGGGGGAGCATTTCCCCATCAGTTAAGGTAGCAACAACCAATCAGACTCACCATCAACCACCTCATCCGGACGGACCTATCACAGTAAAATAAACAACTCTGTTGGAAACCACAGATAACTTGTCCAAACCAGTTTAAACCACCATATGGGCGCAATTCTGCTTTTTATGCAAACTGTCTCATGACTGTCCCAATAAGGACATAGTTTCTGTTATAGAATGTTGTGTTACCCATATATGGTGATTGCCTCTCTTTTCTATTGTATAGCCATGCCTTATATGTACTGTCTATATAATTTCCTGTTTTATGCAATCATTAGAACGGCTATATAATGGAGAACAAATGTTAGCAAAGTGCTGATTCTGCTATTGCTAACAGAGTCTGTGTCACTCTGTTGAACGCTCCAGTTTGCAAACTTATTAAAGTTGTTTTAATTAAAACACAACTTCTCATCACTGAGTCTGTCTCTGAACCTGGGAAATTGAATTTCCATCACAGGGGCTCCTGGATATCCGCAGTTTGACGGGCAGAGGTGCTGTAGACTGTGACGGCGGACAGACAGGGTGTAAGACTGACGCCAAGGAGGGGAGGGCTCCCAGCCGCCGCCTCTCCCTCTCGACGAATGCCGAATACCGACCGGAAGGCCGAGGCGCCGATGCAATCGAAATGCTGAGGTGCGTGTGCCGAGCGTCGCCGAGGCGCCGATCAGCTAAGCGCCAAGGTGCGTGCCAGAGCGCCGAGGCGTCGATGCACCGAGGCCTACTGTCGGTTTCGTCGAGGCGCGCATACCGATACGCTTCCATGATGCCGAAACGAGAGCCGGCGATCGAGGTGCATGCTGCTGAGCGCCGATGTCTCGAAATGGCCGAAGGCTGAGCCGCCGAGGCTGAAGCCGAGGTAAGCGTATACCAGTCGAATGGTTGCCGAGGTATGGCCGAGGCCGCCGAGGGCTACCGATGCTTGCCGTCGAGGCGGCATGCCGAAAATACGCCGCCGGGCGTTACCGAGCCGCCGAGGTGCGGCCGAGTCGACAATATCGCACCGAGTCACCGGATGTCGAGAATCGAAATGCCGAGGTGTCGAAGGCCGATGCTACCGAAGGCCGAGGTATGCGTTAATCGAAGGCCGAAAGAATCGAAATGTCGAAATAACCGAAGACGTCGAACGCCGAGGTAGCGCAAGTAATCAGCCCTGGCGTCGAGGGGCACTAATAAAAGCTGCCGGCCGCCCGCCAGCGCGGCTGGACACCGAAAAACGGTGGAGCGCGCGTACTGAGCATGAAGACGCTTATGCGCGCTTAGACGCCGAAAACGCCAGCTGACCAGCAGAGCGGAGACGCCATGCTAGTACAGTGTCTCAGTCTAAAAGACAATGGTGTTGTGCTATACTTACCTGTTGTTAAAAGGGCAACTGAAAAGTGCAGTTGGCGATAGTCTTCCTAGTATATTGTATGGGGGAAAAAATCTTTTTTTATTTTTTATTATTTATTTTTTTTTTTATTTTAGAGGAACTGCAGCGCACTAAAGTGCAGATTATATTTGTAGCGTAGCTACAGTCGTACAGCAACCACTTGGTGTGATGTTACAACCGCTGGTGGTATTATTGGAGTGGCTGCTAGCAGCAGGCTGCACTCCGGGTCTAGCGGAGGGAGACCGAGGCTGCAAAAATGGCGTGGTTGGCCAGGCGGGCAACGTGTTCTCTAAACTCTATTCTTTACCTCACGGAGAGATAGACAATACCAAAACCCAATAACAAAAATTTAAACAATATTAATAAAATATTAATATGTAAGAAAGACGGAGAGCCAATCGCGAAAGAACGCAATGCGAAGCAAAGCGTGAAGGTGAAAACAATATATATATATATATAAAATATAAAAATATATATATATATAATGCTCAGTAGAGCGAACACTGAAATCAACTCAGAGAAGGGGCGGCAAGCTTCTCAAGCTCAAGGCCGGACGAGTACAATCAGTGATGTAAATATCTCAGAGAGAAAACTCACCAGCTCAACGTCCTACATAGGCTGAAGGCAAAAGAGAGAGAGAGTCTCTGCGCGCTGCGTATAGTAAGCTCCCAGAGGGGGGCGGGCTTACGTGGCAGCTCACGCAGAGGCCTATCGGCAGTTTTGCTATAAAAGTTCAGCCAATCCCTACTACCTGACGGCAATATCCCATACCTTGATGGTTATTTTCGACTTGAAAGGGAACCGGACCTCTCGTGACTAAAAGCATAGCGCCCATACCGCTGTATAAAGATCTCGCCTCTTGCAAGGAGCGTATATCGGGCTTATGTCTTTGTGTGTGATTACGTCACCTAACAGCCCTACTGCTGCCAGTACAGTAGACTGCTGTTTAGTAAACTGGGGTTATTCGCTGGATGTGATACGTCATCGTACAAGTAAATCGCATACATTTGTAAAGTAAAATCAGGGAAGAGTGGAAATGGCCTGTCGCACTATTTTTCTAGCGTATTTCAGTTTTCTATGCAAATAACTTTAGCTCCGCCCACAACATCATCACGTCGGGCAGTTTTGTCCGCTAGAAATTGATTTGAATGGAAACCCAATTTTAGGTTGATTATAAGCATTACTTTTTTGCCGAATTTCAAATGCTCGATATCTTAATGGAAACATAGCCAAGTCGCTGGAGGTGAAAAGCGCCAGTGCCTCTGGCGCTGGTGTGTATAACACCTGTAACATGTTAAACCAGCCAGTGAATAACACCTATAACATGTTAAACCAGCCAGTGTGTAACACCTGTAACATGTTAAACCAGCACTCAGTGTATAACACCTGTAACATGTTAAACCAGCCAGTGTGTAACACCTGTAACATGTTAAACCAGCGCCAGTGTAACACCTGTAACATGTTAAACCAGCCAATGTATAACACCTGTAACATGTTAAACCAGCGCTCAGTGTGTAACACCTGTAACATGTTAAACCAGCGCTCAGTGTGTAACACCTGTAACATGTTAAACCAGCGCTCAGTGTGTAACACCTGTAACATGTTAAACCAGCGCCAGTGTGTAACACCTGTAACATGTTAAACCAGCACTCAGTGTATAACACCTGTAACATGTTAAACCAGCCAGTGTGTAACACCTGTAACATGTTAAACCAGCGCAGTGTAACACCTGTAACATGTTAAACCAGCGCCAGTGTGTAAACACCTGTAACATGTTAAACCAGCGCCAGTGCTGCACCGCGGACCAGCAGCCAACTGCAAGCTAGCAAGCCAATATAGAAAGTGTCACATGACAAGTGTTTGTGTGGTGTTTTAGCTTGCTGAAACCATCTTCTTTAGAAACTTTATTTTTATTTTTGATGGCGCACATTGTAAGTGATATTCTGGAAGACGAGACTCCCTTTTCAAAGCGCTGTAGAAACAACCAATCAGCAGCGACAGTGCATCCCGGCAGCTTTTGTTGAAATTCTTTTTTATATTTATTTTCTGTTAACATTAGTTTGTGTCTAATCTTGTTTGCTTTTAAACCAATTAAATTGTTACAAAAAAGACTTCTATAGGCAGGGACGGGACGTTGAAAAGAATTGTGGGAAATGTCGTTTTAAGACCTTGAAATATACCTTTGCTTCTTTGCCTGATCCCACATTTCCCACAATTCTTGCAACGTCCCATCACTGCCTATATTGGCTGAGCGTCGCAGAGGAAGCAGGGGCGGCACATTCAAATTTCAAACTACACAGACAGACACGGAGCATTTCGCTTATTTGGGTTTAAGTTACTAATTGTCTCTGTTGAACCGAATACTATTTTGTTTTTAGCGGTATTTTTAAATTTTCAATGGGAAAAGTGCTATGGATGCAAGTACAGTGCTGACATTTCCTAAGATTATTCCTAAGATTATATTAAGCGAGATTTTGGGTAAATATATAAAGAAAAAAGGGAGTGTATATTTTAGCACTAGTACAACAAGACCATGTACGGATTTAAAATGAATGGACTATACAATAGTCTTTTTTTGTGTAACAATAAAACTATTTTCCAGGATATATCCTCTACCATATTTAAAATATATGCATCATATTTGCAGTTGGAGATTCGGACAAAACCTCACCTCTAATAAGCAGAATCTGGCCTTTGTAAATGTGTTTGTATTCCCCACTCCAGCGTATCCAATATAATGTGTTGGCAAAGTCGTTGATGTTGGTTGGATTTGAAATTGTTTATGTCTTCCACCTTAACAATTTTTTTCACACCGTCGTCGATGTACATAACTAGACATACATGTATGAAAAATCCTCGAGTATGACTAACAATAAGAAATGTCTTTACACCAAAATAACTTAAGATAATTCTTTAGCCTACTTTTTTTCTGTCACATTATTAATATTAAGAAATTACCGGACATAATTCTATTCCATTTATACAATGAAAAACATAATAATTATTCTTAACTTCCAAAGAAGCAATCGACCGATGAGATGTATCTGAACACTGCTGCGTTGACCGTTATTCTGCACGAGCTTTATTTTTGAAAGAGCGTCACGAGCATCTTCAGCTCCCCCGCAGTCGCCGCAGTATGTGACAATATATAGCCTACTATACAGTATATCCAACTGGTTCCTCTAACTTCAGATTCAGTAGGTAATGAACCTAATTAAATGTACGATACATAAGATAACCTCCCCGGGTGTGTGAGGTGCACTTCTCTTGGTGGGTTGCGCTTCAGTTTGTAATGTAATTTATAACGTTTAGTAGGCTACCTCTTGCGCTGAAGACCCACAAAGTCAGGTTAGTTTGTATTTATAATAGGCCTACATCGATTGCATTCACTATTAAAAATACCACTAATTAATAATAATAAAACATAGTAACTTATTTTTGTTTAATTACAGTTCGATTCATAAATGATCAATACACAACGTGTTAAACTCGCAAAGGAAGAGCAAGTATAGTTTTTTTTTTGTATCATGACTGATTGTGCCTTATACATGTTTTTAGCGCTCATTTTCTAAAAGCAGTATATAACACAATCTCTCGTTTCTATTTTTTCAGAATTCTAATTTCAATTTTCAGAAAATCCTTTAAAATCATAAGGGAGCCTACAAAGGTACAGCATTTTAAATACAATTTCAATGATTAACGTAGCTGCTAGCAAGAATATCACTACTGTTACTGAACTAAAATTATGCTAGTTCCTCATTTCTTTCCATTATTAAAAGTTATATTGATTGTAAAAGTGATATTAATTAGATTGATTGCTATCACAAATATTAAAATATGTTAACTCTATCTGAATTATTTTGTTTCACAAATTGCATTATGTATTTGAAATGGTCATAAATATTATTTTGGATATCATGAATAAATTCACTTAGCCTGTATGTTGTCTTTTTTATTTTTATGTACCATTTTGTATGATTTTGTGATATGGCTTCTTAATAAAATGAAGAGGTCATATAAGCCATATCTAGAGTCAAATGAACAGTGCAATATTCCACTAACAACTAAATACAGATTGAGTCATGAGCAACAAGATGGAGCTGCACCAGATCTGCAGAAACGCCTCTTTTTTCTGAGTCTGTTTCTCTAGAAGAACACAACACAGAACAGCAACTGCACATTTTTCATCCTAACACAAGAACTGCTGATAATGCCAGTGAAGAATCACAGACTGAGGTCAAACTCCCAGTAAGTCAACGTTTTTTTTTTAATGTAGCATTTAATTTTAAACTAATGAGAAAACTGTTGAATTATTTTAAAAGTATAGATTTATTACAAAAATCCCAGCAGTGAATATACAGTGAAAACAAAATCATAAGAAATCTTTTCTGGTAACACTTGCATAAATTTGTCATTGGGGCAGCAGTTTTCATGTTAACTGCTTCATTGAAAGTTCAAATTCTCAAGCAAGTGAAGAATTGGAATGTGAAACCAGAGGGCATTTACAAAGATCCTTTAAAATTGCTGTCTAATGATAAAAATCTAGATGTACCTTTATGTAACTTCCTCAGCACGACCAAAGCAGAGGTTTTAATGATGTTAGTGGCTTATACACTGAAGCACAATGTAACTGTTGCAGCGCTTACTGACTTACTCAATTTAATAAATGAAATATTCAATGATTTAGTTTTACCAGCTACTAAGCACATGTTTAGTAAAGTATTTAGCAACCGTAGTCCTGATGTTGAATTTCATTTTTTATGTACCTTCTGTCAGACCTATGTTAGAAGTCACAATGTGATCTTAATGCTGATATTTATGATGGAGAATTGTATCGTGAGCTTTCTCAGCCAGGAATGTCTCTTGATAATGTCAATAACCTATCGTATGGTTTTTAATTCTGATGGAAGTCCAGTATTTAAATCATCTGGCTCCTCAGTTTGGCCCATACATTTGCAATTAATGAGTTACCAACACTGAAAAAGAAAGGATCACATTACTTGCAGGCCTTTGGTTTGGTAAAGGGAGCCTGGTATGGATATTTTTTAAGTAAGTTTGTAAGGCGAAGCCAAACAGCTAGCACATAATAGGTCTGTGTTGATTCTGTAGCAAGGCCTCTCATGCAGAACACAGCACAGTATAATGGCTACTATGGTTGTGAATTTTGTTATCATCCAGGAGTGTATGTCAATGGCTGTATTAGCATCCTGTTGGTCCTGAGGTGTGGAGGACAGAAAAGACAGTGAAATGCTTCAGGATGTGGAAGAGGCTGTCTGCACTAAACAAAGTGTTAGGGTGTTAAAGACCCTTCTCTCCATTAATTAATTTTCCCTACTTCAGGATTGCAAGTGGTTTTGTTCCAGATTATATGCACTGTGTACTACTTGAGTAACTAAACAGCTGACACAATTGTGGCTTGAAGGATTTGGTACGACTATTATATCGGTGCCCCTCAAAATCAAAGCAAATTAATAAATTCCAGACTACAAAAAATGAAGCCTCCACAGTATATCACAAGAACTCCAAGAGCACTTAGTGAACGAAAGTATTGAAGGCATCTGAGGGAGATCCTGGCTTTCTTTATTCTTTGCCATGTGTTAAAGATGTGCTACCCACTAGATATCTGGGTATTTTGCTCTGCTTGTGCAAGCAATGCATATATTGTTGGGAAGTGGAATTAGTAAGCAGGATATTAACGTTGCTGACCAAATCCTTCAGAATTTGTATTTTGCATTCAGATCCTTTTATGAAGAAAAGCCATGACATTCAATGTGCATCAATTAACTCACCTGTCCTCAGGTGTTAAGGATGAAAAAAATTAAGCACAACAATGTTATTATCCAGACCAGAATGACAAGCTTTACACCAACAGCCACCATTAGCAAGCAAATTCACCATCATGCGATGACCATCTAAAATTACCAGCAAATAGCTCATTCACCAGCTTGACCATCTGAAACAGATTTACCAGCAGTAGACCAGCTCACTCACCAGCTTGACCATCTGAAACAGATTTACCAGCAGTAGACCAGCTTCACTCACCAGCTTGACCATCTGAAACAGATTACCAGCAGCAGACCAGCTCACTCACCAGCTTGGACCATCTGAAACAGATTTACCAGCAGTAGACCAGCTCACTCACCAATAGCTTGACCATCTGAAACAGATTTACCAGCAGTAGACCAGCTCACTCACCAGCTTGACCATCTGAAACTCAGATTTACCAGCAGACCAGCTCACTCACCAGCTTGACCATCTGAAACTCAGATTTTACCAGCAGTAGACCAGCTCACCACCAGCTTGACCATCTGAGAACCAGCTTGACCAGCTCTATACCATCACTGACCAGCTCCTACATCATGGAACACTCTGCCTTTTTTTGTCAGGAGAAGCTGGGAGTCTTGTTTTTTTAAGATGAGATTGAAGACTTATTTATATACACAGGCAGTTTTATTATAGTCTTTATTATTACTGTTTTTAATATGATTGAAATGTATTTACTTTTATTTGAAATAGTCTTTTTATTATCTTTTTTATGCTATTTTAATGTTTTTTATGCTGTGTGTATTATGTTTTTTTGTAAAGCAATCGTGGGGTCTATGACGAAGGTGCTATATAAAAAAATGAAATAAATAAAATCAAATAAATAATAGTATTACATAGAGCCCATTAAGTGGACTCAATCCGTACAGTGTAATTGACCCTTGAGTCTGCCGCTTGTTCTCAGTTTGTTTAGAAGTCTGACAGGATGGTGACGCCACTGTAATCGTGACAGGCCACGGCAGTGACATCACAGTCTGATTCCACACTCACATGGCAGTGGTAAGACTAAGCTTCACCATTCTGTGGGAGAGCACAACTCTCCATATATAATAGACCGTTAACTCTGGGAGTTCTAACAGAATGTATAGGGCTGTAGACAGCTACTACTGATGATAATAATAATAATAATAATAATAATAATAATAATAATAATAATAATATAAACCTCAACCACTATTTATTTCCTGAAAAATCATACATCTAAAAACCCCACAAATCTGATGTTGAAAATCAACGACAAAACTGTCAGGTGACAGTGCAGCACACACCATTATTGACGTGCAAATACTAGAATTGAGGCTGCTGGTATTAATGATACAGGAGTCCTGGGGGGCTCTATTAATGATACAGGGGCCCTGGGGGGCTCTATTAATGATACAGGGGTCCTGGGGGGCTCTATTAATGATTCAGGGGTCACAAAGGCTCTATTAATGATACAGGGTCCTGGGGGCTCTATTAATGATAATAGGGGTCCTGGGGGTCTATTAATGATACAGGGGTCCTGGGGGCTCTATTAATGATTCAGGGGTCACAAAGGCTCTATTAATGATACAGGGGTCCTGGGGGCTCTATTAATGATACAGGGGTCCTGGGGCTCTACACGATGATACAGGAATCACAAAGGCTCTGTTAATGATACAGGTGCTCTGGCAGCTTTTTTGCTTACAGGGGTGTGTTCATGGACAGGTATTTACTTTTATGCATACCCCTGTAGCATGATCAAAGCTGAGGGGATAATGGTCGTTGGATTCACCCAGACAGCTGGCCATGGTAACAGACTAATCCAGAATTCCGCCAAATCACAGTGTGGTGTTGAGCTCAAAGATGGACAGTTTGCAGCTTCCGGTCACTGCAAATTTGTGTTGTTTGCTGCTGCTACCGCCAGTCTTTCCATCTGTCATTTTCACCAGCGAGTTCAGATTTATCATCAGATATTATAATGACCTCTTTTATACGAGATGTCTTCAAGAGCTCCGACGTTAACAATAAACGATGCACAGCATTGCAAAAGCCTCGCAAAAGATCCATCAAGCAAGTTAGAAAAGGGGTTCAAGCTGTATCTCCAGCTACCTCTGTGACTATGAAGGGAGTTATTACATTTGTCAATGTATTTATTTATTTAATTCAACATTGCTCAACTGAATTTTAAACTGTTTCAGTTAGCATGTGTTACTTGTCTGCCGTGGTGCATAATGTGTTTATAACTAAGTTGACAATCTGCAGGCCATTGAACACTCTCCCACAGGCGATCAAAGACTGAAAATGTGGACATTTTTTAAAACGCTTAAAATCATTTTTGTCCGTAACGGTGTATTTTTATTATTTCTATATTTGTAATTTTAATATTTTTGAGAAAAAATGATATTCCTCATATTTTAAGTTGGGGTTTTTCCATTTTGAAGCGACTGAAGGTGAAAGGGGAGGAGTCGCCTACACGCTAGCCTTGTTCAACACCAATTAGCAATGACCAGTATATATAAGCTGCAAAAACAAAATCAAACTGCAGAGCAGCAGTAGTAATTACAGAGTATTAGACTTAAGAATTGAAAACTCATGTAAAAAAATATAAATAAAAAAATCGGTTCTATCGGTCTAAGAGAAAGACACTGAACGGCACAGCTGCATAATGATCATAGTTAGTAACAGTGCTATCAGGATTACATTCTCATCCTCACTGTCAGATTGAAGATCTTGTAAAACATTAAAAACAAAAGTGTTTTCAGTCATTGAGAAAACCAGAACTTTTGTGTTCTCCTGACGACTTCCATTTTCAAACCGTTTTAGATCGTTCGAAAACTAAAGAAAAAATTGCTGCTCTGAAGCAGTCGGAAGAGATTTCTCAGACTCTCAGAGCTTCAGATTGAGTTTACAAATGAGTGTGGTGTTGTGTTTTATATTGTAAAGATTATTATTATTATTATTATTATTATTATTATTAATAATATTATTATTATTATTATTATTATTAATAAATCTTTTAATAGTCTAGACATGCTTATATCTGGGATGTTGGTGGTTTTGAGTTACTTCAAGCCTAGATGTTATAAACTGGTTATGTTATCAGCACTAGTTAGTGCTTCACAAATGCTAGACTTGAACATGATGACTAGATTTTTATTGAAAGGTTGTTTTTCAGTTAAAACAGCAGATCTTCAATTCAGAATTACTTTATTAAATCAGAGACGTTACGTGTGGCTGAAGCCACCGACATTTAAGAAAGGACGGAGTAGGAGGAGACACAAAAGCAGAGAGGTTACAAAAATATAAAATGCTTTTATTTACTTTGAACACAAGTCCAGTTTATTATGAAGATTGATCAGAGGTTTACTAAAGACCAACCATCTCCACTAATTTCTACTATGAATGAAACAATGAATTACACAGAAATAATACACAATGCAGCAAAAAGAAACATGGCAAGAGAAAGACAACAGCGGCCTCCTGTGAAAATACAAACAATCAATATTAAACTACATATCAAATATCCACAAGTGCTCATAGCAAACAAACACATACAGTAGACCTCAGAGTTATATACATATCAAATATACACACTATAACAGTGTTCAAAGCAAACAAACACATACATGCAAGTTTACCCAAGTACTGCATTCAATTAATAATTAAGTACTATCATGAATAGCTCTATAGAAACATGTAGACCACTGGCTACTATCATGAATAGCTCTATAGAAACATGTAGACCACTGGCTACTGTCATGAATAGCTCTATAGAAACATGTAGACCACTGGCTACTGTCATGAATACCTGACCACTGGCTACTGTAATGAATACCTCTATAGAAACATGTAGACCACTGGCTACTATCATGAATAGCTCTATAGAAACATGTAGACCACTGGCTACTATCATGAATAGCTCTATAGAAACATGTAGACCACTGGCTACTGTCATGAATAGCTCTATAGAAACATGATTCATCGGGCTCTCATACATTCTCCCTGTGATTTGCAGTGTGGATCATCGGGCTCTCACACATTCTCCTGTGATTTGCAGTGTGGATCATTGGGCTCTCACACATTCTCCCTGTGATTTGCAGTGTGGATCATCGGGGCTCTCACACATTCTCCCTGTGATTTGCAGTGTGGATCATCGGGGCTCTCACACATTCTCCTGTGATTTGCAGTGTGGCTCATCGGGGCTCTCACACATTCTCCCTGTGATTTGCAGTGTGGATCATTGGGGCTCTCACACATTCTCCCTGTGATTTGCAGTGTGGATCATCGGAGCTCTCACACATTCTCCTGTGATTTACAGTGTGGATCATCAGAGCTCTCACACATTCTCCCTGTGATTTGCAGTGGGATCATCGGGCTCTCACACATTCTCCCTGTGATTTGCAGTGTGGCTCATTGGGGCTCTCACATTCTCCCTGTGATTTGCAGTGTGGATCATTGGAGCCTCACACATTCTCCCCAGGATTTGCAGTGTGGATCATCGGCTCTCACATTCTCCCTTGGTGATTTGCAGTGGGATCATCGGGGGCTCACACATCTCTCCTGTGATTTGCAGTGTGGATCTCATCTCTCACATTCTCCCACAGTGCCCCTCATCGGGCTCTCCTGTCCCCTGTGATTTGCAGTGTGGATCATCGGAGCTCTCACACATTCTCCCTGTGATTTGCAGTGTGGATCATTGGGCCTCACACATTCTCCCTGTGATTTACAGTGTGGATCATCAGAGCTCACACATTCTCCCTGTGATTTGCAGTGTGGATCATCGGGCTCTCACACATCTCCTGTGATTTGCAGTGTGGATCATCGGGCCTCACACATTCTCCCAGATTTGCAGTGTGGCTCATCGGGGCTCTCACACATTCTCCTGTGATTTGCAGTGGGGATCATTGGGGCTCTCACACATTCTCCTGTGATTTGCAGTGTGGATCATCGAGCTCTCACACATTCTCCCTGTGATTTGCAGTGTGGATCATGGGCTCTCACACATTCTCCTGTGATTTGCAGATCATCGGGGCTCTCACATTCTCCCTGTGATTTGCAGGTGGATCATCGGGCTCTCAACACATTCTCCCTGTGATTTGCAGTGTGGATCATCGGAGCTCTCACACATTCTCCCTGTGATTTGCAGTGTGGATCATCGGGCTCTCACACATTCTCCTGTGATTTGCAGTGTGGCTCATCGGGGCTCTCACACATTCTCCCTGTGATTTGCAGTGTAGATCATCGGGGCTCTCACACATTCTCCCTGTGATTTGCAGTGTGGATCATCGGGGCTCTCACACATTCTCCCTGTGATTTGCAGTGTGGATCATCGGAGCTCTCACACATTCTCCCTGGTGATTTGCAGTGTGGATCATCGGGCTCACACATTCTCCTGTGATTTGCAGTGTGGCTCATCGGGGCTCTCACACATTCTCCCTGTGATTTGCAGTGTGGATCATTGGGGCTCTGTGACAGTCTGGCTCGCAGTGGTGAAGTTGATGACGTCACGGACCAGGAAGTAACTCAAACCAAAACAGTGGATGGCGGTTGAAGCTGAGTGCTGCAGCACCCAGCGTATTTATTAACAAACAAAAACAAAAGATTTAAAACAAAACAACAAAACACAAAAACAAAAGGGCACGAGGGCCAAACGAATGAACAAACAAACAAGTAAGTGATGTGCTGGGAAATCCAGCACGCCTTAGCAATTGCTTTTTTCTTCCTCTCCCGTTCTCCACTTCAACACCCAACACCCCGAGTGCAGAGTGCTGAGGTTTATATACTCTGGCCGAGGGATTTTAACTAGTTGGTAATTATCTTATTATCCCCGCCAGAGTCTGTATCGGAAGTTAGGGCGGATGCATGACTGTCAGCTATTTAAATAATCAGTAGCTGATCAGCCATGCATCCTCACGGGTTTTTAAATAATATAAAGACGCGGGGCGCTTTTACCCGCAAAACAAAAAAAACAAATAATAATAAATAGGGGCGGAACACCCGCCACACATGCCCCCTTGCAAGCGCAGCACATGGCCTTTTCGGCCACCTCCCCTAGTCCCCAAAGTCCCGTTAGCAGTCCCGGACCAGACCAGGGGCAGCAGCGACCAAAGGGGCATGCCACGGTGGGATGTCCTCCTCCCACCCAAACAGCCAGAATGCTCCAATGGCTCACAAGACCGCCGGCTCCTCTGGCAAAAATTTTTGGGGTGGTCTCCAGACCTGCCCCCTTCTTCATGGCCGGCCACCCTTTCTCCTGCAGCGAATTGCTGGGGGAAGCTGGGTCTCCCTGACCTCCCCTTCTTCATGGCTGGCAGCTGCCCTTCACGGGCTCCAGCCACAGTATTTCCTGCCACGAAGTGCAGCTGGGGGGAGCTGGTCTCCTGACCTCCCCTTTCTTCATGGCCAGCAGCTCCCCTCCGGGGACCCGACCACACGATCTCCGGCCGCTAAAGCGGCTGGGGGAGCTGGTCTCCGGACCTCCCCCCTTTCTTCATGGGTCAGTCCTGCTCCTCCCGGGGCTCCGGGCCATAGTGTAGTGACCCCAGGCGAAGCACGATCCTGGCGACCCCAGGCGGAAGCAGGATCCCTGCGACCCCAGGCGAAGCAGGATCCCTGGCTGACCCCCCAGGCGACGGCAGCGGACCCTCGGGAGGCGACGGCAGCAGCAGCAGCGGACCCCGGGAGGTGAACTGGGAGGGGAGCCCCTGGCCATGGAGGCGGCAGCCGGAGCTCCACTTCCCCTCGTTCCCTGTAGCTGGTGGCTCTCCAGGCGATGTGGAGCAACAGGCAGCCCCAGGTGATGCGGAGCAACAGGCAGCCCCAGGCGATGCGGAGCAACAGGCAGCCCCAGGCGACGCGGAGCAACAGGCAGCCCCAGGCGAGCGCGGAGCAACAGGCAGCCCCCAGGCGTGGAGCAACAGGCAGCCCCAGGCGATGCGGAGCAACAGGCAGCCCCAGGCGTGCGAGGCAGGCATCCTTGGGCGGCGGGCAGGCATCCTTGGGCGGGCGAGGCAGGCATCCTTGGGCTAAGCGAGGCAGGCATCCTTGGGCGGGCAGGCAGGCATCCTTGGGCGGGGTAGGCAGGCATCCTTGGGCTAAGCGAGGCAGGCATCCTTGGGCGAGGCAGGCATCCTTGGGCGGCGAGGCAGGCATCCTTGGGCGGAAGCGAGGCAGGGTAGGATCAGTCCTTCCCATGAAGGTGGATGTGGAACCAGCAGGTATTCACCCTCTGCTGGTGGAGGTGGGAGGGGAAAGCAGTCCTCCCACGGGCGGTTGAGGCGGAACCAGCAGGCATTCACCCTCCTGCTGGTGGAGGTGGGAGGGGAAAGCAGTCCTCCCACGGGCGGCTGAGGCGGAACCAGCAGGCATTCACCCTCTGCTGGTGGAGCTGGGAGCGGGCAGTCCTCCCACGGCGGTTGAGGCGGAACCAGCAGGCATTCACCCTCTGCTGGTGGAGGTGGGAGGGCAAGCAGTCCTCCCACGGCGTTGAGGCAAAACCAGCAGGCATTCACCCTCTGCTGGTGGAGCTGGTAGCGGTAAGCTGTCCTCCCACGGCGCTTGAGACGGAACCAGCAGCAGGTATTCACCTCTGCTGGTGGAGGTGGGAGTGGTGCGTCCTCCCACGGAGCTTGAGACGGAACCAGCAGGCATTCACCTCTGCTGGTGGAGGTGGCGGAGGCAGAGGCAGCTCCCGCTGCCTGCTCCTGGCGGTGGAGGTGGCGGAGGCAGAGGCAGCCCCGCTGCCTGCTCCTGGCGGTGGAGGTGGCGGAGGCAGAGCAGCTCCCCGCTGCCTGCTCCTGGCGGTGGAGGTGGCGGAGGCAGAGGCAGCTCCCGCTGCTCTGCTCCTGGCGGTGGAGGTGGCGGAGGCAGAAGCAGCCCCGCTGCTCTGCTCCTGGCGGTGGAGGTGGCGGAGGCAGAGGCAGCCCCCCGCTGCTCTGCTCCTGGCGGTGGAGGTGGCGGAGGCAGAGGCAGCTCCCGCTGCTCTGCTCCTGGCGGTGGAGGTGGCGAAGGCAGAAGCAGCCCTCTGCTGCTGGAGGCCTAGGTTCTGACCCGTGGGCTTCCCCCCCGCTTGGATGCACGGGCCCCCTTCTGGGCTGGATGCACGGGCTCCCCCTTCTGGGCGCTGGATGCACAGGCTCCCCTTCTGGGCGCTGGATGCACAGGCTCCCCCTTCTGGGCGCTGGATGCTCCGCCCGCCTCTTCATATTGCGTAAGGGGGCCAACGTGGCCCATATGCCCTACAGCCAGGGCACACCGCCACGAGGTTCACAAAGTAAACCTCACAGTCATCCTCACCGATCTCCTCCTGCTGCTGCGGTTGCTGTTGCTGCAGCCTACCTCCCCCCTTCTCTTCCTGCCCTTCTCCTGCCTTCCTCTCCTGGGCCATTCCTCCTCTTGAGGCAGGTGAGGCAGGTTTTTCCTGATCCACCCGCGGGCGATGGTATGGCCTTCAGGTGGATCCACCTCTGCAGTCTCCACCTCACCTCGATCAAAGGCCTGCACAAAGAGGGGGTCTTCATATGGGCACACCCCTCAGGGAGGTGCCCATACTCCAGGCAGGCGAGGCACCATGTAGCCCCTCCTTCCTTTAACTCCTCTGATGCGCATGCCACCTCTCCATGTAGGCGCCTACTTTATCCATTTTTTTTTTTTTTTTTTTTTTTTTCAAACACAAAAACACTATTTGAAAAAAAAACACACAAAAAAAACTTCCTTTGCTGTTCCTGGTCCGGCTTGAGAGGCGTTGTTTGTCCCACGAGGACACCATATGTGACAGTCTGGCTCGCAGTGGTGAAGTTGATGACGTCAATGGACCAGGAAGTAACTCAAACCAAAACAGTGGATGGTGGTTGAAGCTGAGTGCTGTAGCACTCAGCGTATTTATTAACAAAACAAAACAAAAGATTTAAACAAAACAACAAAACACAAAACAAAAGGGCACGAGGGCCAAACCAATGAACAAACAAACAGGTAAGTGATGTGCTGGGAAATCCAGCACGCCTTAGCAATTGCTTTTTTCTTCCTCTCTCCCTGCTCTCCACTCTCAACACCCAACACCCCGAGTGCAGAGTGCTGCTGGTTTATATACTCTGGCCGAGGGATTTAACTAGTTGGTAATTATCTTATTATCCCCGCCCAGAGTCCGTATCGTGTTTAGTAAGGATGCATGACTGTCAGCTATTTAAATAATCAGTAGCTGATCAGCCATGCATCCTCACGGGCTTTTAAATAATATTGAAAGACGCCGCTTTTCCGCCGCAAACAAAAATACAAATAATAAAAAGGGGGGCGAACACTCATACAGGCTCTCACACATTCTCCTGTGATTTGCAGTGTGGATCATCGGGCTCTCACATTCTCCCTGTGATTTGCAGTGTGGATCATCGGAGCCTCACACACATTCCCTGTGATTTGCAGTGTGGATCATTGGGCTCTCACACATTCTCCTGTGATTTACAGTGTGGATCATCAGAGCTCTCACATTCTCCCCAGGATTTGCAGTGTGGATCATCAGGCTCTCACACATTCTCCCTGTGATTTGCAGTGTGGATCATCAGAGCTCTCACATTCTCCCTGGATTTGCAGTGTGGATCATCAGGCTCTCACATTCTCCTGTGATTTGCAGTGTGGATCATCGGGGCTCTCACACATTCTCCTGTGATTTGCAGTGTGGATCATCAGGCTCTCACACATTCTCCTGTGATTTGCAGTGTGGATCATGAGAGCTCTCACACATTCTCCCGTGATTTGCAGTGTGGATCATCGGGCTCTCACACATTCTCCCCAGATTTGCAGTGTGGATCATCGGGCTCTCACACATTCTCCCTGTGATTTGCAGTGTGGATCATCGGGCTCTCACACACATTCTCCCTGTGATTTGCAGTGTGGATCATCGGGCTCTCACACATTCTCCCCTGTGATTTGCAGTGGATCATCGGGGCTCTCACACATTTCTCCCTGTGATTTGCAGTGTGGATCATCGGGGCTCACACATTCTCCCTGTGATTTGCAGTGTGGATCATCGGGGCTCTCACACATTCTCCCTGTGATTTGCAGTGTGGATCATGAGAGCTCTCACACATTCTCCCTGTGATTTGCAGTGTAGATCATCGGGCTCTCACACATTCTCCCTGTGATTTGCAGTGTGGATCATCGGGCTCTCACACATTCTCCCTGTGATTTGCAGTGGATCATCGGGGCTCTCACACATTCTCCCTGTGATTTGCAGTGTGGATCATCGGGCTCTCACACATTCTCCGTGATTTGCAGTGTGGATCATAAGAACATAAGAAGATAAGAAAGTTTACAAACGAGAGGAGGCCATTCAGCCCATCTTGTTCGCTTGGTTGTTAGTAGCTTATTGATCCCAGAATCATCAAGCAGCTTCTTGAAGGATCCCAGGTGTCAGCTTCAACAACATTACTGGGGAGTTGGTTCCAGACCCTCACAATTCTCTGTGTAAAAAGTGCCTCCTATTTTCTGTTCTGAATGCCCCTTTATCTAATTCCATTTGTGACCCCTGGTCCTTTTTTTCTTTTTTTCAAGTCAAAGAAGTCCCCCGGTTGACATTGTCTATACCTTTTTAGGATTTTGAATGTTTGAATCAGATCGCCACGTAGTCTTCTTTTGTTCAAGACTGAATAGATTCAATTCTTTTAGCCTGTCTGCATACGACATGCCTTTTTAACCCAGGATAATTCTGGTTGCTCTTCTTTGCACTCTTTCTAGAGCAGCAAATATCCTTTTTGTAACGAGGTGACCAGAACTGAACACAATATTCTAGGTGAGGTCTTACTAATGCATTGTAGAGTTTTAACATTACTTCCTTGATTTAAATTCAACACTTCTCACAATATATCCAAGCATCTGTTAGCCTTTTTATAGCTTCCCCATTGTCTAGATGAAGACATTTCTGAGTCAACATAAACTCCTAGGTCTTTTTTCATAGTTCCTTCTTCAATTTCACTATCTCCCATATGATATTTATAATGAACATTTTTATTGCCCACATGCAATACTTTACACTTTTCTCTATTAAATTTCATTTGCCATGTGTCTGCCCAATTTTGAATGCGGTCTAGATCATTTTGAATGGCCTTTGCTGCTTCAACAGTGTCTTCCACCTCCTCCTATTTTTGTGTCGTCTGCAAATTTAACGAGTTTGCTTTACTATATCAGAGTCTAAATCATTAATGTAGATTAGAATAGCAGAGGACCTAATACTGATCCCTGTGGTACACCACTGGTTACCTCACCCATTTCGAGGTTTCTCCTCTAATCAGTACTTTCTGTTTTCTACATGTTAACCACTCCCTAATCCATGTGCATGCATTTCTTGAACCCCTACCATGCTTCAGTTTGAGAATTAATCTTTTATGCTGGACTTGTCAAAAGCTTTCTGGAAATCTAAATAGACCATGTCGTATGCTTTGCAGTTATCCATTTTCAATGTTGCATCCTCAAAAAAAAGTCAAGTAGGTTAGTTAGACACGATCTCCCTTTCCTAAAACCATGCTGACTGTCTCCCCAGGATACTGTTACCATATAGGTAATTTTCCATTTTTGATCTTATTATAAGTTTCCATAAGTTTCCACATAATAGAAGTCAGGCTTATTGGTCTGTAGTTACCTGGTTCGGTTTTGTCTCCCTTTTGTGGATCGGTATTACGTTTGCTATTTTCCAGTCTGTCGGCACAACCCTGTGTCAAGAGACTGTTGCATGATCTTGGTTAGCGGTTTGTAAATAACTTTTTCATTTCTTTGAGAACTATTGGGAGGATCTCATCTGGCCCAGGGGATTGTTTATTTTAAGAGCTCCTAGTCCCTTTAACACTTCTGCCTCTGTTATGCTAAAGTTATTTAAAACTGGATAGGAACAGGCCCACATGTGGGGCATGTTGTCCGTGTCCTCCTTTGTAAAACCTGTGAAAAGTAATCATTTAATATATTTGCTATTTTTTTCTTCATCTATGATTTTGCCATTTGTGTCTCTTAGACATTTAACCTCCTTTTGAATGTTCTCTTGCTGTTATAATATTGGAAAACATTTTGGAATTGGTTTAGCCCTTAGCAATATTGATTTCTATCTCTCTTGGCCTTTCTAACTTCCTTTTTGACTTGTGTTTGCAGTTCTAAGTACTCTTTCTGTGTGCTTTGTTTTTGGTCCTTTAAAACGCCTGTAAAGTGCCTTTTTTTCGCTGAATATTTTTAATTGATCTATTAAACCATTTTGGCCATTTTGTTTTAGATTTAGATTTGTCTACTTTTGGGATGTAATTGTTTTGTGCCTCTAGTACTACATTTTTAAAGACAGCCACCCTTTTTTCTGTGGATGTTTTCTATTTTACCCAATCTACTTCTATTAGTCTCTGTTTCATACCTTCGTAGTTTGCTTTTCTAAAATTGTAAACCTTAGCTTTAGTCATTACTTTTGGGGTTTTAAAAAATATTTCAAATGAGACCATGTTGTGGTCTGAGTTTCCAATGGCTCTCTGACCTCTGTTTTAGTTATTCTGTCTTCATTATTTGAAAAGACTAAATCAAGGCATGCCTCCTAGTCGGTGCCTTGACAAATTAGATCAGGAAGCAGTCATTTGTCATTTCCACCATTTCAATTTTCCGTCGTGCCCCCCATTGGGTTTTCCCATTTTATACAGGGGAAGTTGAAATCCCATTAGTATGGCTTCTCCTTTTCTACACGCATTTCTAATGTCATTGTACAACAGATTATTTTGCTCAGCGCCTGAATTTGGTGTCTATAGCATGCTCCTATTATGCCCTTTGAATTTGTGTCCATTATTCTGACCCATATTGATTCTGCATTGTTTTCTTTGTCCTGATTTAACACCTGGGCTTCAAGGCTATTTCTTATGTATAGCGCCACCCTCCGCCTCTTCTGTCCTCCGCCTGTCTTTCCTATACAGTGTGTACCACTAATATTATATTAGTCTCCATCACTCTCAGACAACCAAGTTTCTGTAACACCTATCACATCGTAGTTACTTGTTAGTGCAGTAGCTTCAAGTTCTAACATTTTGTTTCTGAGACTTCTAGCATTAAGATAAATACATTTAATAGTGGTCTTACCTGAGTTGTTGCCCCTTGTTTTGATGTGGTCTCCCTTCTGTTTTTTTTGTTTTCTCCCCTTCCTTTCTAGTTTAAATGTTTCTGTACCGCTTCTGAAGATCCTTTCTCCGAGTAGATTGGTTCCTTTCTGTTTAAGTGCAGTCCGTCCCACCTGTATAGATAGATAGTCCTTTGTTGTAGAAAGTGCTCCAATGTTCAAGAAAGGTGTTTTCCTGTGTGCACCACGATTTCAGCCATGCATTTTGATTTTGTATTTCCAGCTGTCCATATGGTCCTTTGCAAGGCGCTGGCAGTATCCTGTGAAAATACCACAGTTTTGGTCTTGTCTTTAATTTCCTTCCTAGCTCTCTGAATTTGTTTTGCAGGATCTTGGCCTGTCTCTTCCAATGTTGTTTGTACCAATGTGACTACTACCGGTCGCTCTCCTGTTCGTTCTAGGAGCCTGTCCACATTCTCAGTGATGTGCTTGACAGAGGCTCCTGGAAGGCACACACTGTTGTAGTAAGGGGGTCCAAACTGCGAACTGAACTTGCTGTGTTTCTCAGTATGGAGTCCCAACAATCATGACCTCCTTCTTTTTGCTGCCTGGCCAGCACTGTTTATAGGGTCCTGGATGTTGTTCCTTTCATTCTCTTGATGTTGGTTTTGGTCATCTAAATGTTGAAGTGGCTCAAATGTGTTGGCTGTCTGGATTTCTGGTGGTTGTGTTTGACGAAGTTTCTTTTTTTTTTCCTGCTTCTGCCTATCTGAACCCAGCTGTTTTGACTCTTCCATCTCCTGGTGGCTTTCAGTCTGCTAGGTGCAGACTTCCATGAATTGTGGGTGTGTCAGCTCCTCAAGCTCCTGTTGCTGTCTCATTTCCTCCATCTCCCTTTTCTAGCAGGCTTAATCGCCAAAGCAAGTCCTGGATGGTCTGCACCCCACAAACTTGGTTGAGCTCTGTTGTTTTCTCGGATTTCCCACATCATGCAGTTGTCACAGATTACTGGCTTGAAGACCATTTTTTTGTTTAGTGTAGCTTCTGCAGCTGTCAACCTGCTTTCAAACTGCTTCTAACTGCATGTACTTGTCCACGACTGTATTTCTCCCACGATGTCGCTTCCACGCTGTCGCTGGGAAGACTGCCTGCCTTTGTTTGTTTGTGTTTGTGCTTGTGCTGCGTGCCCGCCCTCCCCGTGTCCCAGAACGCTGGGATTTAAATCACAGCCTGATGATTCCACACTGAACACAGGAGAATGTGTGAGTTTATGATCCACACTGCAAATCAGGGGAGAATGACGAGGCTCTCATGATCACACTGCAAATCACGGGTACATTCTCATGATTTGCAATGTGGATCCTTCGGGGCTCTCACACATTGCTCCCTGTGATTTTGCAGTGTGGATCATCGAGGCTCTCACACATTCTCCTGTGATTTGCAGTGTCAGATCATGAAACTCTCATTCTCCTGTGATTTACAGTGTGGATCATGAGCTCTCACATTCTCGTGATTTTGCAGTGTGGATCATCGGGGGCTCACACATTCTCCGTGATTTGCAGTGTGGATCATCGGGGCTCACACATTCTCCGTGATTTGCAGTGTGGATCATGAGAGCCTCACACATCTCCTGTGATTTGCAGTGGGATCATGAGAGCTCTCACACATTCTCCCTGTGATTTGCAGTGTGGATCATGAGAGCCTCACACATTCTCCTCCTGTGATTTTGCAGTGTGGATCATCAGGCCTCACACACATTCTCCTGCGGATTTGCAGTGTGGATCATCGGGGCTCACATTCTTCTCCGTGATTTGCAGTGTGAATCATCGGAGCTCTCACACATTCTCCCTGTGATTTGCAATGAGATCGGGGCTCTCACACATTCTCCCTGTGATTTGCAGTGTGGATCATCGGGCTCACACATTCTCCCTGTGATTTGCAGTGTGGATCATCGGGCTCACACATCTCCTGTGATTTGCAGTGTGGATCATCGCCTGCACATTACATTCTCCCTGTGATTTGCAGTGGATCATCGGGGCTCACACATTCTCTGTAATTTGCAGTGTGGATCGAGCCTCACATTCTCCCTGTGATTTGTAGGATCATCGGGGTTCTCACACATTCTCCCAGTGATTTGCAATGGGATCGGGCCTCACACATTCTCCCTGTGATTTGCAGTGTGATCACTGCCTCACATTCTGTGATTTGCAGTGTGGATCATCACCTCACACTCCCCTGTGATTTGCAGTGTGGATCATCGGGGCTCACACATTCTCCCTGTGATTTGCAGTGTGGATCATCGCTCGCCACACATTCTCCCAGGATTTGCAGTGGATCATCGTGCCTCACACATTCTCCCTGTGACGGCAGTGGATCATCGGGCTCTCACATCCTCCTGATTTGCAGTGTGGATCATCGAGAGTTTCACACATTCTCCCTGTGATTGCAGGTGGATCATCGCTCTCACACATTCTCCCAGTGATTTGCAGTGGATCATCAGAGCTCTCACACATTCTCCCCAGATTTGCAGTGTGGATCATCGGCTCTCACACAGTCTCCCTGTGATTTGCAGTGGATCATCGGGCCAAGCACATTCTCTCCTGTGATTTGCAGGTGGTGGATCATCGGGCCTCACACATTCTCCTGTGATTTGCAGTCTGGATCATCGGGCTCTCACACAGTCTCCCCTGTGATTTGCAGTGGATCATCGGCCTCGCCACAGTCTCCTGTGATTTGCAGTGTGGATCATCGCTCACACATTCTTCCTGTGATTTGCAGTGTGATCATCGGGCTCACACATTCTCCCTGTGACGGCAGTGTGGATCATAAAGCTCTCACACATTCTCCCTGTGATTTGCAGTGTGGATCATCGGGGCTCTCACATTCTCCCTGTGATTTGCAGTGTTCCATCATCGGCTCACACATTCTTCCCTGTGATTTGCAGGTGGATCATCGCCTCACACATTCTCCTGTGGACAGTGGATCATCAGGCTGTCACACATTCTCCTGGTGATTTGCAGTGTGGATCATCGGCTCTGGGCCATTACCTCCGGGTGGATTTGCTTTGTGGATCATCGGGCTCTCACATTCTCCCTGGATTTGCAGTGTGGATCATGGCTCTCACACATCTCCCTGTGATTTGCAGGGGATCATCGGGGCCTCACACACTCTCCCTGTGGACGGCAGTGTGGATCATCGGCTCACACATTCTTCCTGTGATTTGCAGTGTGGATCGGGCCTTGCCACATTCTCCCCAGATTTGGTAGTGTGGATCATCAGGCTGTCACATTTCCTGTGATTTGCAGTGTGGATCATCAGGCCTCACACACCTCCCTGTGATTTGCAGGTGGATCATCAGGCTGTCAGCACATTCTCCCTGTGATTTGCAAAGCGGATCATCGGGGCTCACAAATTCTCCCTGTGATTTGCAGTGTGGATCATCGGCTCTCACACATTCTCCTCAGTATTTGTAGTGTGGATCATCAGGGCCTCACATTATATATTTTTCCAGTGAATTTAGATCATCGGGGCTCTCATACATTATTATATATTTCTCCAGTGAATTTAGATCATTGGGGTTCTCACATTATTATACAGACGTGCTCAAATTTGTTGGTACCCTCCACAAAAAAAACGAAGAATGCACAATTTTCCCTGAAATAACTTGAAACTGACAAAAGTAATTGGCATCCACCATTGTTTATTCCATATTTAATAGAAATCAGACTTTGCTTTTGATTTTTATTCAACATAATATTGTAAATAAGAAAACAAATGAAAATGGTATGGACAAAATGATGGGACCGCTAACCTAATATTTTGTTGCACAACCTTAGAGGCAATCACTGCAATCAAACGTTTTCTATAGCTCTCAATGAGACTTCTGCACCTGTTAACAGGTAGTTTGGCCCACTTCTTCCTGAGCAAACTGCTCCAGCTGTCTCAGGTTTGATGGGTGCCTCTCCAGACTGCAAGTTTCAGCTCTATCCATAGATGTCTGATAGATTCAGATCAGGACTCATAGAAGGCCACTTCAGAATAGTCCAATGTTTTGTTCTTATCCATTCTTGGGTGCTTTTAGCTGTGTGTTTTGGGTCATTATCCTGTTGAGGACCCATGACTGGGCGACTGAGACAGAGCTTGACACTGGGCAGTACGTCCCCAGAATGCCTTGATAGTCTTGAGATTTCATTGTGCCCTGCACAGATTCAAGGCACTTGTGCCAGGCGCAAAGCAGCCCCCAAACATAACCGAGCCTCCATGTTTCACTGTAGGTATGGTGTTCTTTTTTGAAAGCTCATTTTTCGTTCAGAACATAGAGCTGATGTGATTTGCCAAAAGCTCCAGTTTTGACTCATCTGTCCAAAGGACATTCTCCCAGAAGGATTGTGGCTTGTCAATATGCATTTTAGCAAATTCCAGTCTGGCTTTTTATTTTTTCTGTCAAAAGTGGAGTCCTCCTGGGTCTTCTTCCATGGAGCCCACTTTGCAAAAAGCACGGATGGTGCGATCAGAAAACTGACGATCTTCACCTTGGAGTTCAGCTTGTATCTCTTTGGCAGTTATCCTTGGTTCTTTTTCACCATTCGCACTATCCTTCTTTTCAATCTGGGGTCGATTTTCCTCTTGCGCCGCGCCAGGAGGTTGGCTACAGTTCAATGGACCTTAAACTTTAATAATATTTGCAACTGTTGTCACAGGAACATCAAGTTGCTTGAGATGGTCTTGTAGCCTTTACCTTTACCATGCTTGTCTATTATTTTCTTTCTGATCTCCTCAGACAACTCTCTCTTTGCTTTCTCTGGTCCATGTTCAGTGTGGTGCACAATGATACCAAACAGCACAGTGACTACTTTTTCCATTTAAATAGGCTGAATGACTGATTACAAGATTGGAGACATGTGATACTAATTAAAGAAACTAATTAGTTTGAAATATCACTAAATCCAATTATTTATTATCTTTTCTAGGGGTACCAACAAATGTGTCCAGGCCATTTTTAGAATATCTTTGTAGAATAAGCAATAATTCATCTTTTCACAGCTTCTTTGTTTATTCTATGACATACCAAAGGCATGCAAGCATACATGATAAAATAGCTTTTTAATTTCATCACTTTTCAGGAGGAATGAAGCATTATTTCAATGAGCTGTAAGGGTACCAACAAATTTGAGCACGCCTGTATTTCTCCATGAATTTAGATCATTGGGGTTCTCAAACATTCTCCTCTGTAGTTGGATCTCAGGCATTATCGTGGATTGTTATGATTTTTTGTAGCTTCATTGAAAAAGCAGACTTGCAAACTTTAAAGCATTTTCATGGGTTTGATAGAGAAGGCATTAGGTCAATCTCTTGAACTTAAAAATGTATTTGAATGTCAAACCACACTTTACAGCAGGCCTTGTGAGTATATATATTTAAAACATTAGAGACCGTGAGGGATATTATTGAGTTGTTTTTGTGATGCGTTACAAACAATCTAAGGCATCATATATCAGAGATTCTATCCTCTTCAGAGGTGATTCGCAGCCGCGGCATAAGACAAGTTCTACTCCTATGTCATGTGATCTAGCTCAGCCAGTCAGAGGCAGGAAATCTTCCATTTAAGTACAATAAAATGGCTTGGATAAATTAAATGCTGTGATTAGCTGAACAAGATCACATGACGCAGTAAGAATTGTCTTGGTTCACGTTTTGTTTGGATCACCCTGAAGATCAATCACCCCCAGAGGCAACCTGACTGTGGATTCCTGTACCCTCCGTCTGCAGTTATACACTTGAGCAAAACCCTGAAACTACAGCCTTACCGTCTTTGGTATTTGAGCCACGGCACAAGAGCGCCATCTGATGGAATTAATAAAACAGTGCCTACCCAGTTTTTCAAATAAAACTTGGACTACTGTGTCTCAGTGAATCACCCACACCATCCACCCCTTTGTCCCTCCTCCCCCCCCTCCCTCCCTTCCACCCAAAAACAAAAATACCTAGATTCATATTTTCAAGAATATGGTATGAAAAGTGAAATACATTCAGGATTGCAGACATCAGTGTTTATTATAATGAAGTGAACAGTGTGTTCAGAGTGACTGATGACACATTTGCATAGTACCTCAATGACAGAGATTCTGGAGAACTTAAACTAGTGTCAAGAAGAGACGCTTGAGGAAGAAAAATAAAGAGCAGAGCGTGATTATTGTGCTGGTGAAACAGTGATTTCAAATGTCAACTTTACTGCCTAATAGGTAAAAAAACATGAGTTAAAAAAATCACCTACACCCTCCTCCTCCTAAAAACCTAGATTTATATTTCTCAAGAATACGGTATGAAAAGTGAAATACATTCAGGTGATTGCTGACACATTCTGCATGACGGTCTCACTGACAGAGATTCTGGAGAACCTTGAGGAAGAAAAATAGAGGCAGTGTGATTATTGTGCTGGTGAAAGTGTGGAGTAGTGGTTAGACTCTGGACCAGAGGGTTGTGGGTTCAATCTCAGGTGGGGGACACTGCTGTTGTTTAAATACTTAAAGAAGGTACTTTACCTAGATTGGAGCCAGTAAAACCCAACTGTATAAATGGGTAATTGTATGTAAACAAAATATATAATGATATCTGTATAATGAAATAATATGATATCTTTATTAATTGTTTTCGCCCTGGATAAGGGCAGCCTGCTAAGAAAATAATAATAACTATTTTATACTTATGGAAGAATACATTACATAAAAATATAAGCCAAGACAAGTGGAACTATTTTGCATAATGGAAGGAACATTAGATCAAACTTAATTTAACATTGAAATGTTATTGTTTTTGTATTGTTTTATAAAATAAACACAGAGCCATTTTGGCGGTGTAAGACAGGCCAAGTGTTACTGCACACCCTGTCCAGGGTTACTGCTTCCTCACCTAACTGTGACTCACTTTCTTACTTATTAACACCATTCAAACGATTCTTCATTGGAAAGTCACTGAACGAGAATTGGACACATTTGTCAGGACATACATACTGTAGATTTCGTGGGACCATAAAAATGGTTAATAGTGATAGGCCGTCGATGATGGCTCTACCATGATAGTCATTACTACAATGGATGTTTTGGTCCCGAGAGACGACGCAGGGCACTAACGAAAGTCAGGATCAATATCACAAATAGAGCCATCAAAAGGGCACTATCACTATTAGAAAATGGTTTTTACCATGGTGTCCTAAAAGAAAAAAACACCTTAACACCATATTTACCTTGAACTTGTAATGATTCCTCGTGACCTGTCCTGAGCAAAGACGTTCAAAGAAAATAGTGTAACAGTTTAAATAAAAAACACAAGGACGACATACATAAAACAGAAGAACAATGAGTTTTTAATTTCATGAATCGATTTTAAAGTTTTATTACCTTATTAACTGTATAATCTGAGATTGCCTGAGAAATGAGCAGAGCACTACTGAACAGTGTGTGTTTTGATGGAGTCTGACCTGCTTGTGATTGGAGAGTCGAACTGAGCTGACAGGGAGTGGATTGGCTGGGGCGGGAGTCAGGAACAGGATTAACCGCTGATTGGTTGGTTTAGAGTCTTGCTTTGAGTGATCCAGCTGAGGATAGGTGGTAGGTGAGGATGGTAAATTTACCACTCCGTATTGATACATGCCCAAATAAATCAACATTTACATAAACAGACCAGATTCAAGGTAGTTTGTCGTGTTTAGCTGTTAGCAGGAGAGTAATGTTAAGAAGCTGGTAAAATGCGGATTGATTTGAAGTTTGATTCACAGCGGGCATCTACCGCCTATTAGAGCCCACTAGAGCTGGAAGCTGATTGGACTGTACTGAATCGCAGCAATCATTAATAATCAAAGATAAAAATAATTCTACAAATGACTTCACATTCAGACAGATGGAGGACAGCCTTGTTCATTGGTTTGTGCGAGTGGTTTGTGTGGTAATATCAGGCACAATGAAGTGTAAAAGATGAAGCCTCAATGAGTCGTTTATTCTGTCTGTGTCATCAGCTTCCTCTGCAATGGGGTCACACTGGAACAATACAGACATGGAACAAAGAGACTGGTGGTTAGTAAAGCACATGGGTGAGAAAAACAATGGAGTCAGGGCTGAAATTGTGTTTGCACCTCAAACTAGCAAGAAACAACAAAATCCTAACTGCTGCTCCCTGCACCTGCTGGTCACACTTATTCATCCTTACAGAAGATGGAGGCTCATTTTACCTCTGCTAAACAGAATGAAATGCTATCCAAAAATGTATAAGCTGTGATGGGATTAAAAAAGATGAGATCAGTCAGAAGAGTCCAACACAGATTTTAGTCTCAATAACACAGAAAATGTATAACACATCCCTGTACTATAGCAGTGACCAAACAGACCTCAGAAAGATAGTGAAATGAATGATCCCAGTTCTGAAGCCAGCTCAGCTCTGAGTGTCCCTAGACTGAGTGCTTGTTAGGAATGAGAAGCAGGAGCCTCAGGCTCCCTCCTCTGAACTCTACCCTCCTTGTTGGTGTGCTGTGCTCTGTCCTATCAAGACAATGCTGAGTATCAGTGAGAAGCAGGAGTGCTCTCAGGCTCCCTCTGAATTCCACCCTCCTTGTTGGTGTGCTGTGCTCTGTCCTATCAAGACAATGCTGGAGTATCAGTGAGAAGCAGGAGCCTCAGGCTCTTTGAACTGTACCTCCTTGTTGGTGTGCTGTGCTCTGTCCCATTAAGACAATGATGGAGTATCAGTGAGAAGCAGGCCTCAGGCTCTCCTCTGAATTCAGTTACCCTCCTTGTTGGTGTGCTGTGCCTGTCCTATCAAGACAATGCTGGAGTATCAGGGGAGAAGCAGGAGCGCCCAGGCTCTCCTCTGAACTCTACCCTCCTTGTTGGTGTGCTGTGCTTATCCTATCAAGACAATGCTGAGTATCAGAGAAGCAGGAGTTGCCTCAGAAGCCTCCTCTGAACTTTACCCTCCTTGTTGGTGTGCTGTACTGTCCCATCAAGTCCATGCTGGAGTATCAGTGCACGCCACTGGCCAGGTTTACATGCAGTTCCAATTTTCACAAGCTGTTATCATCTTTTCAAGTTTAGCAGGAAGATGTCACATGAAACATGAGAATAGATTTACAATCATCACAGTTGATTAAGAAGGGGACACACAAGAATATTTCTTTGACACCCAGGTGTTTATTCATGTGAGACTCACAGGAAACACAAAATCATGTAGCCTAGAAGAGTCAGGCAACTGTCAACTTAAATAACAAACCACAGGCTACAGTACCAATTCCTGCATAGGCTACAGCTGGTTCTCAAGAGAATACTTTGAACTTTAAAAATCCCTCCATTCAATTGAACAAAAACAGTACATATTTTGAAATGTTGGTTCCACTGTTTTAATACATCTTTGTGGGGTGATAATTGATTGATTTAGAAAAGAACTTTAAATTAAAAGGGTTAAATGGAAATGTATTTCACCAGGACATTTTGGGGAGTTGGATGAGTTGGATGAAGCATCACTTGTTCCTTTTGCTGAAAAATAATCCATAAAAACAATAGAAGCAGACACCAGGAATGAGGAAGATCTTTCATAGAAGAGCCTGTAAAGCCCTTTCCACACTTGGGTTTATATTTGAAATTAGAGTTTGGTATCTAGCAGGTGTGGCATTAGAAAACAATGAATGCAACAAAAGCAGAGCTTACCAGGTAGAGACAGCTCTGACGAAACACACATAGATTACAACTATGAACCATAGAAAACAATGAGTTGGTAAAAGCAGAGCAAACCAGGTAGAGAGACAGCCTGAGCAGAAACACATAGATTACAACCTGAACCCCATAGAAAACAATGAGCTCCAAAAGCAGAGAAACCAGGTAGAGACAGCTCTGCAGAAACACATAGATTACAACTTGAACCATAGAAAAACAATGAGTTCCTGAAAGCAGAGCAAACCAGGTAGAGAAAGACTGCAGAAAGAACCAGATTACAACCCCACCATAGAAAGATATACAGGAGACAGGCAGTTTCACAGACTGGTTTTCCGTAGCGCAAGTTAAATTGTTCACAAGAACAGTATTTAAAGAACTGCATTCTAAACCCTATAACAAATTCAGAGTCGTTTTAAAATTGTAATTATTGAATTCAATTTGTTTGTTTTTCCAGCCTTGATCTTCAACACATTAGAAGTGTTTATTTCTTCTACTTAAATCTATGCCAATTAAAACACATCTAAAAATACTCACCTGTGCTGGTGTGTGTAGTCAGGCCCTGGCACCCAGGGAGTGAATTACAAACTCAGGGTTACTGTATTTACAAAGAATCTATCAGCAGCTCATATCATTGAGAAATGTATTGTCACATTCCACACACTGGAGAAGGTTGTGATTGCACCCATGTTATTAGAGCACACATGCCAGGGCTGGATTCACTTTCCCTGCACCCAGCCCCTGCTTTATACAACTATAGGACCCTGTTGAGATTCATTACAAAAAGCATCCATAAAATCACACACAGAATCTCTGACCTCGTGGCACTAAACCACAGCAGATATTTCTGAAGATTCTGCCAGTTACTCTCCTTATGCAATTTTTATTTGAAACACATTAAAAGAACAAAAATAGTAGCCCAAGAAAGTCATGACTGGGGCTCGAGTCCTTTGTTGACCAGGTGACCATTCAGCTTTTGACACAGACTGCCTTGAAATTGTGGGGTCACTGCCCTGTCCAGGGTCTCCTAAAATATCCCGGTTTCTTGAGTTCCACCGACTGCAATGAGATAAAGACTGAGAGAATGTACAGCAGGTCTAGCTATATGCCGTATTCAGCCTCTGTGTCACTGGATGTGGGGTTCTTGTTGTAAAGCACTTAAATACTACAGATTCATGTCCTTATCGCACCTGGAAGAGTCCCTGCTGAGCTTATGAGCATACATTATCATCATGTTGTTTTCCAAGAGCATAGCATGTGTGTTAAACTCATGTTGGGTAAATCTTTCTCCAGTACTCTGCAAATCTGAGCTATCAGGGGTCTAAACTGGGTAGCTGTTTCAGAGTTAGGGCTCCATCCATCCTCACGCCCATGCTGGCAGCAGTTTATTCAGAACCTAAACTTTAAGGCCAGCTGAAAGCTGGCTCAGAGACGACTGTGAAGATACATCTCTTCAGATTCCTACATGGAGGAATCAGCAGCCCAGCAAAAGACTAGTACAGGCACCTTTACATTTACTGCAGGAGAGACCAGCGCATTAAAAGACTGGGACCAACCAAAAATGGAGTTTGTCTAGTTAATCTCATAAATATGTATATTTTATGTCTCCATCATGTCTATTCTGTACATACAGAACACAATTCATAAAGGAATTAGAAATGCAGCATTAATAAAGCAGCTCTTAACCCCGCCCTCCCTCTCTCACCTGATGCTCTTTTCTTCCAGATGAGAGCTCCATGATCACTGCGGCGATCAGACCCAGAGCAGCCAGCACACCAGCAGCAACAAACCCTATGTTGAGAGCAGCCTCTGGAACTGCAAACACACAGGAGGCTTTGTTTAGGAGGCTGTTGTGTCCAGTGAGGATTAAAGAAAGGGCTTGTAAGGAGGTCCCGAGTTCAAATCCCACCTCGGCCACTGACTCATTGTGTGACCTGAACGAAGTCACTTAACCTCCTTGTGCTCTATCTTTTTGGGTGAAGGCGTAATTGGCGACTGCGGCTGATCATCGTTCACACCCAGTCTCGCCAGAGTAAGCCTTGGATAAAGGCGTCTGCTTCATCAAACTAATAATTTGTAAAGCAATCAGTGAATAATGACCCACATCCCTGCGGCGGGGAATCGGGCTCTATTTAAAGCACAGTAATACCGCCTGCTGTGAAAGTTTACCACAGTCATGTAGCATTTCCAGTAAAACCAGTCCTAATCCGGCGATACCACAAACCGGCATTCTGGGTAATTCAGCATGATTTACGGGTCCCCGACCAAATCCCTATTGAGAATGGCAGATGGTTGTGCTTTC